>MU225525.1:1111830-1145924 GCA_018584345.1 Thuja plicata
GAAATGTGGCATACATAGATATGGGAGTTACCATGCAACTCCTTTCTCACATCTCTATTAAAGAGATGTCTCTTCTTCTCTCCATAGACTAATGAGGTTTTCTCCTATTCTCAACTTATTGTATGAGAAATTCGCTCTCTCTCTCTCCTCTTCTTAGGATTTTATGCCTCATTCATAATGTCACAAGGGGTTTTCTTTGTTTTCCCCTTTCAAATATCTTGCCTTCGTGTGTTGGATCTTGGAGCTTTCTCTCTCCTTGTTTATGGTAATACTTTTTCATGCTTTCTCTTGCTTAGATTCTTTCCTGGTATTGTTCTTTTTTCAGATTTCTTTTCCATTTCTAACACTAATTTAATAAACTCCATTAAGTAGATTTCCCAAAAATTTAGTAAACTTAATCAATAAATGCCCAAATCAATTATAATCCAAATTTGATTAAGCTTATTTAAATCAATTTAATAATGCTAATTTCCAAACATGTCTATATAAAAGAACCCTTTTATATAATTCAACTTCAACTAATAATAACAATACTTATGATGTGATCACTTAATTCTAGGTTGTCCTAGATTATGATGCGATATTTTCATCCGTGGTTAAATTGTGTGTTGTCTTTTGCTTTGTGGTTGCATTTATTTCAGGTTTCATGTCATCCTTTTTCTTCATTATGATGATTACTCTCCATTTTTTTTTCTCTTTATCTTCTTTATAAGCTTGTCTTGATATACCATTTTTAGTTCTTCCGAGGCTAATTTTGTTTTATCAGGACTGGTTGCTTATTGACTTTTTTCCCCATTTCTTCTTGTTAGTCTTGTTTTGTGCTGTGGGTTGTTCAAAATGTCAATGAAGCCTAGCTCTTTGGTGGGTATTAGTACTCGGTTGGATACTTTCTCTTCCTGTTCTGCTCTCCATATGGACTATTACCCACAGAATTATAGGGTTTTTTTTGAGGTTGAAGACTGGGAGAAGCCATTTGTTGGATGTATTAAAGATGATATGTTGGCAACGATATTCTTCTATGATTGACCTCATATTTTCCGTAGTATTAAGAGGATTACTGGTCATGACATTCTCTTCCCTTTTGGAAAATGTATCATATATCCCTCCCAAATCTTATCATTTTTTATTTCTAATGCCTGTGATCTTCTGCAGTCTTCTTATCATTTGGATTTAATTACCTCACGGTATGTGAAACTAGAGTTAATCTATGGTAATAAGCTTAGCAAGGCCTTACAGAAGTATGACCTATGGGGTGGTGTGGCCCTTATAGGTGGTATATTTCATCACCATTCGGCCCTTAATCATCATGGGGTTTACACAGTCCTCGAAAGTATTAAGAAGGCTTTGGAATGAAAACCTTTAGGCCAGTTAAGGCGGCTCTACAAAAATTTTCTGGTTCCCTTACTAAGGAGAGTATGTCGAGTGTTCACCAAGTAGTGTTTTCATTGCTCAATCTTCTCGAGAAAGATCCTTCCTCCACAGCCCAGCCCTCTGATGCTCCTCCACAACTTGTCTCTTTGGATGCTCATCTCATCCCCGACCTTAATCTAAATCTTCACTCGGGTGGTAGTACTCTTCCTTATTTTATGGAGGGTTAAAAAGTAACTTCTTTTTGCAGGTACTATGTTGCATACCTCATTTTCTTTTGCAAGTGTGTTTCACAGGGTGGTCTATCATCATGAATTAGTTTTTTGGGTCTTCCATTATCTGGGCCATTATGTCTTTGCCATCAAATTATGTTTTTATGTGTAAAGGGCTTTTTTGTCTACCTACAGGCTTATGTAAATGAGTCAAAAATTTTGCCTGAAGGCTATTGTACTGCCTATGGGCTTTTGTAGATAGTATAGGATTAGGGCTTCGTAGTGGGAATCTCATAATTTTTTATGTAACTAGCTATGGATAGTAGGGGTTGGTATAGTTTCAAACTCCTTCATGTTTTGTTATGTATATGAGCAATGATCAAAGTTTTTCTTTCTGGTTCTTTTCTCTGGGAGCTCTTTGAACCAATTTTTATTAAATATAAATATATCAAGTGGCTATGCCACCTTTCTTTAAAAAAAAACAAAACTAATTTAATTAAGCCAAATAAATAAACCAATTTTAATAAATAAATAAATAAACTAATTTAATAAACCAAATTTTACATACATAATTAAATAAACTAATTCTTACATAAATAAAAACTAATTTAAAAATTATCAATAAATAAATTTACATATTATAATGTATATAAAATATGTTTTAAAGAAAACATTTTCAAAAATAAATTATGATTTTTTATGAATGCAAAGGCAAACAAATGTAAGTTTGGCTCACTTGTTATGTGCATTTTATTCTACTTTCAAGAAACATTTCCATTGGTAGGAGATGTCAAATGGGATAGAACAAAACCGGTCACCATGCAAATCAGTGAAAATATAACCTCACTCGGAGATAATTTTGAGATAGACATGGATGAATACTTTACTATATTCAAAGACCAAATGTAGAAGAGGGTAAGGATCCCTGAGCAACTCATTGATAAATTCAAAGATGAATTATGTTTCATGGTTGAGATATACCACACTTATATTAAACCTGATGTATAGAGGATATCATAGCTACAACCATTAGAATATGGGATAAATATTGATCAAGCATCTAAAGCAATTGATTCCTTGTTAAATGAACCATTAGATAAAAAACAACCTAAGTTTGGAACTTATGAGGAGGTCAATTCAAGAATCAAATCAAGCCTGGTTGTAAAGAAAATTGTCAAGAAAAAAAGACAAAATGGTCAAGAACCTCAAGAAAATACTGTCGACAACAGAGGAAGAAACCAAACAGGATGAAGAAGCTGAAAAGGAGGAAGAAATTGAATGACAATGACCTATTGGTGAAGCTGAAGAAAAGAATGACTCCGAGGCCATAGAGTCAAATTCACCACCTCCTTCACCAACCAAGAAGCCAAGAACCACAACTTCTTCTAGAACAAGAAGCCAAACATCTAAGGATTCAAGTCCTTCACCTTTGAAGAAAGGAAAAGTCAGAACATACAAGAGGAAAGTGACCACACTGAAAAGAGGGTCAAACAAAAAAATAAGGAAGCTCATCAGAACAAGGGAAGACATTGAAGACACTGAGAAAGATGAAGGTGTAGAGGAAAAAAAGATTAAAGCTCCAAAAACCATTGATGAGGTATGCAAATCGATTGCAAATTCAGGATCTATCACAGATTCTAAGATTAGAAGAGGGTTGAAACTGGATCCAGAAGATCAGAACAAAGTTGAAGATGCCATCTTAGAAAAGATGTACAAATTTAAGTATGTACCTATTTAATTTGAAGGCAATAATGTACCAAGGGAACTCTTGGACAGACTATACGCTAGATGGACATTTTCTTTGAAGAATGAGAAGGAAATAAGAGAAAGAGTACTTGTTACTCTCATACCTTCTAAATCCAAGAAGGAAGAAATTGATGAGATGATGGAGAACCCTAAAAATGAATTCTCACCAAAGTTGAGAGCCTACAAATATCTTGAAGGGAGGCTTATAGAGCTTGAAAAAGAAAGCCACAAGAAATGGTGTAAAATTCTAAATAGACCTATTGAGAAAGATAGCCCTAAGAAAGACCTACAATAGAAACATGTTGATAAGGAAAATCAAGAACATATATTAATCAAAGATGCAGAAGATGATACATCAATTATGTTAAACAAGGAAGAACAAGACACAACCAGAAACAAAAATATGGATGTTGTAGATGAAACATGGCCTAACACCACAAAGGACAAGATTGTGGATAACACAATCATTGACATTACCTATGATCCACCAGAAGAAGTAAACAAAGATGAAGATGTCAATGTTAGCAAGGGCACAAACGATGAGAAGGACACTGGAATTGATACTGCACAGGTGAACATACCAAACAAGATGCCAATATTAATACAAGCAATCAATATTCTACAAGTAAATGACAAGTCACCTATAAAAGGTATTCCTGAGGATGCAGGAGAAGAAGGAAAGAAAGACAACATCAATGATCAAAAAGGCATTAGAGACACTCACATAGTAACCAATACTAACAAGGTTACAGGAGGAGATTAAAACCAAATGGATGGAGATACAATAGAGAAGGATGCACAGAAAAAGAAAGATGAAGTGCATAAGGATACTGATGAAGGAGATAAACCCAAAGATGGCACTCATGAGGATATCAAAAATGTTTTTACCAAAAATGTAAATTGTAATGTGGAGATGTCTATAGGAAACTGACAAGTTGAAACCGAAACAAAGAAGCAAAAAGAAGCACAAGTAACTTCATCAAGCACAACAGACAAAGCTGAGAAACTGGCAATGGTACTACATTCAAGTGCAACTCAAAAGAAGAAGAAGAGATACAAGAAGAATAAGTTGGAAGTCACTTTAGATGAAATCATTGAGATACCCAAATGTCACCCAACTACGCTTAATTATGAAGCATTGAAAGAATATAGAGAAATATGTCAAAGGAAGGAATTACAGGAGAAGCAGAAACAACAAGGGACATATTGCACCAAATTGTACCTAATGTTGATGTTGATCAGAATAAGCCAATTCTTGATCAACTAGCCACTCTCATCGAAGAAATTACAACACAGAACATTGATGCAGAGAAGGAAATTGAAGAGAGAGAAGAGAGAAAGTACCAGTAGAAACTTATTGAGAACATCAGCCAAGAAGTGGCAGTAAACAAGGTAAATCTTTCAGAATTCATTAGTGAATTAGATCCAATTATAAATGAGGCTATCTCCTTGATTCAACAACTAGGCACACTAGAAAAGTTCACTAAAGAGAATAGTGAAAACATAGCAAAGTTAGATTCAGATCTAGCTAACAGTGCTAACAGCTTAACCACTGATGGCAATGCACTAAAGATGCATTATGAGAAAATCATTGAAATAAAAAGGTTAAGGTAGGAACTGTGGGAAGTAGAGACACACTTCAGAGAACAATTCACCGAGCTCCAAGCTCAACTTCTACCAAATCTTACACTACTTCAACAACACATCAATTCATCAAGGAAACTGATAGCACCCCTTGAGATGTCTGTAGTAGACAACATATACGATATGCATTCCAAGATCACACTCCAGCACATAGCTCTAGAGAACTTAAAGGAACAATGGGAGAAGATGATGGAAGACATGAAGTCGTCACACTCTCACATTTTTGATAAGCTATAAGTTATAGACCTTTTCCCTTAATATCAAAAAAGGGGGAAAATGATATGTATATGTATTTTACAGAAGGAAAGATATTATATGTACATATAGGTAGGAAACTATACATTACTACTGAAAAAGGGGATATACCAGCATATACATAGGGGGGTCATAAAATGACTAAGGATTATATATGTTGTACATGCTTAACATTTTGTTAGTATTTTGCATATATCGGTTTTTGATACTAATGTCAAAGGGGGAGATTGATGACATTATTTTTCTATTAGTGTGCAAACAACACTTTTGGTAAGCATACACTGAAAGACAGAACAAAGAGAAAACCAAAAATCAGATATAAAGAGATCATCAAAAATGGCTAAGTACAAAGAAAACTGATGACACAATTTTGTGAGTACACCGAAAATGCAAAGTGGAAAGGATAAAGAGGAACTAGATATAGGAACCCGATGTGCAAGACATAGTGCAAACTGAGAGATAGTTAAAGAGAAAACTAAGAGAATAGTTCAAGCAAGGAACCCCAAAGATAGTCAACTAATTTCATAGCACAATCGACCGTCAGAAACTGAAAGTCAGTTGTAGTCCGCAAAAAGTGGATCTAATTTCCACGTCAGATAAAATAGTCTTATTCTATTTATAGAATCTTGATTTATTTTTAAAACCATTTCTTTAGGTACAAGAAACATGAATGTAAGTGCTTTAATCAGTCTAACTGATTTAAAACACATAAACTAGGAGATCAAGGCAAAAGTTGTAAACCTGATCTTAAAGAGTTAACATTGTTTTTCATGAAACTTGATGATGTCAATCCATCTTATAAATAGATGATGCAATTTATACATGTGTGAATATAGAAGAGATGATGGATGAAGCCTACGAGCACATCTATGGATCAGATTGAAAGTTTCAAGAACCAGAACAACAAAAGGTGAATTTGGTTATCAGAATCAAGAACATAGGCTAACTGAGAATCAGAGGTATTATTCAATCAAATTAGGTGATAATCTTATTCATGTAACCTTTAGTGGATCTATATTAGCAATAGGAGATTGCATTTACAGGTCAAATTATAATTTTCTATCATTCTAACAAGTGAATCAAAGTGTAAAAAACCTTTCAAGGAAGGTGGATTTAACAGTCCAACTGTAAATCTCTTAACCAAGTGCACACTCAATAGTGTTTCTAAAGATCTTAACCAAGTATACTTTAACAGGTCTCCATAGATACTCTTAACCAGTTAGATCATCAGAAGTGATCAAATTGTAAGCCTTAACTGACCCCTTCCAATCTGTAGATAGTGAATATTTTGTGGGTGCCATCCCCACTGCAGTTTTTACTTCCTAACAGGAGTTTTCTACGATATCATATCTTGTGTTATGTGTCAATTAATTTCATGAATGTTCACATGTATGTTAAGTTTATGAATTGATATAACTCACATCAAGATATTATAGATCAGATGGTTGGATATACAATTGATTACACAAAGGATAATTTATTAAAGGATACAAAATTTGTAGAGGTACTGATTCACCCCTCCCCTCTTAGTACACACTTCCCATTAATTCCAACACATGAGTAGGTATTTATATCTTCTCCTTATACCTCCCTTGAATGGAAGCATTGTGAAAGAGATGAAATAACATTTATGACCCCCTAAACATAGTCTACCATGCCACCAAGTTCCTTCCTATATATGCTCATTGTGGCATGAAAATATAATAGTGATCAACCTACTAAACTAATGCTTTCCTCCTATAGAGTATGATTCACCACTAATTAACCTACAAATTTATCCCAAGGGAATAAAAGCATAATTTCTACACACCATCATCCTCATCATTTGCACCCATGGTGTTTGAAATTCTAGAAATGCCAATAGAACTCCGCTATACATACGCATGTGTCAAATCCATCAATATTTCCATGTTTTCCATAGTATTTTTAGAAATAACTGAGCGGGGGGGTGAATCAGTGGCCTCAAAAATATTCCAATAAATCAACCCAAAAACTGAGTACCACAATATTAAGCCTCTAGTTATCTTTAGTACTACAAGATCTATGCCTTCAAATATACTTATCAAATAACTACTACTCGGAGAGCTCTGTTAAATCTTATTCTTAATTTTTACCGAATAACAGTGTTTCATTTACCAAAAAATAGTAAATTACTTAGTGTATACCAATCAATCTAGATTAGTTATGTGTAATGAAAAATAATAAAGTAATGACTCATAAATAGATTAACACATGAATTTTTAATGTGGAAACCTTGTTAAGGGAAAAACCACTTGGGACCGATAACCCAACACTTTCACTCTTCTGAAGTGAGCTTGGTGAAGAGCCAACCCTGTTAAAGGTTACAAACACACTGTTAGGTGTGACCTTGTTAGAGGATTTAAAAGATTAGTTTGTCACTTGAGATCCGGCATCTTTATGCTGCCTTCTATGACCAAACCCAGTAAAGTTTGTCAAATGGTATCTGGCATCTCATGCTATCTTCATGATCAAACTTTTTGATACTCCTTGGGATGTATCTCAATATAGAAAGGATATTTAAATCCTGCTCAGTTAAGAGACTTTTTGAATCAATGGTTAAACTAAAATAGTAAATGATCAGTTCACATATACAACTTATACTTGCAGATTCTCAGATCTATTGTAAGCTCATTAAGCTATTCTAATCAATATATCTTTTCAATACCTTTGCTCCACGTTTTTTTCTTCTCGATGATGTTGTGCTCTATTGCTCGGTGTCCACAGAAATCTTTATCTCTTTCCTCAACTTGATTGATCAGGACTATACGAAGTTTTTCTTCATCAGTTTCTCTTTAGCATCCTCTTTTTTCATTCACTCCCCTTAATTCACAATCAACTAAGTTGTCTCTTTATAGACATGGTATCACCATTTCTCTCTTCTTCATTTTCTTGTTCTTAGTGTGATCCACAATCTTACCCAATATTGATTTAAAGCATAACTCATGTTTTATCTCGTAGAAATATTCTTGCCAACTGGATAAAATAGCTTTAAATAATTTACTTATCTCTGACTTTAACTTGTTGATTAAAACAATGTCAACAACCAGTTAAGTCTATATTTAGTTTTTCCAGCTAGAAATTTCATTATTTCTGAGCTCTAGTTAACTTCAGTGTTTTAACTCTTTGATAGCTTCGGTCAACACTTCAGTTCTCCTTGGGCTTCTCCATTGGTGTTGTCTATCCGTCGGGGTTGTCTATCCTATGGGCTTCATTGCAAAGTTCTTCTCATTGGTTAAATCTATAAGTTTGGTCATCGGTAATGCTTGTGATTTTGCTCTCTGGTAATGCTTGGGAATCACTTTAACTTAACTTTTGGCTATCTTTGTCCATCAGGTTCCACTAGCCATCAGTGTTTGAATTCACTTAGTAAATGCTTGTGTTTTATGCATTACTGAAAGCATAATATTTATCTCTTTGATTCTCCAAAGTCTTTGACACTTTGATTATAATTGATTAGGTTATATCAAGTTGACAGCAATGACAATACAATCTATTAACTGATTTAATTTCTTGCATTATCTTTCTGCATTTTGGTGATCAACTTAACATATTCAAACATTCAATCAGTTACATGCCATCAATCTCTCCCTTTGGCATTGATGGCAACACACTACATTATCATACTATATTATTACTAATATAATATGAAATATAACAGTTTCATCAATCTCTTCTATTGTAACTATTACAAATGTCTTTCTCTTGGTAAGCTCAAATAGCTTACATTTGTTTCTTGCATAGTAGGTTCTTCAAAATTTAATCCCTTTACTTGATAGATGTAGAAGCTTTTGTCTTTGTTTCTAATATGTGCTTTGCCTTGACTGTTCCTCTTCTTGATAATCTCTTTTTCCTTTAACAACAATCTCTCCTTTTATATGTACTCTCTCCCTTTGTTACTTCTCTCCCTTAGATGGGTATTTCATATGTAATCTCTCCCTATGGATAAAGATTAACTTTTCATTTTTATTCTTAGGAACTTCTCTCTATGGATAATGATATAATATTTTCCTGATAATGAGATCATCTCTCCCTTATAATAATGAGAATCTCTCTACCTATGATAATGAGAATCTCTCTCCCTTTGACAACGATGCCAAATAATTTTCTTCTATATTATCTTCCATCCCTTTTTATAATATACTCCTTGAATTTCCGTATCCATCAGCAATATATTGTCTCTTGTGTTCAGTGTAGATTTGTACCTTGTTGTGTACCATTTCTCATCACAATTATAAAAAAACCCTTTTTCTCACCTGGCCCGCATCTCTGTTTCAAACAAGTGCTTGATAGGAGTAGTTCTGGGAGCTAGCGTGACTTGAGGGTTGTGAGAACCCGTATTTCTGAATGGAACAAAATTGGATCTGGAACGTTGTAGAGCACTAATATTTTCCTCTGCTAACTTAGCCAACCCAAGGGCTTCCATCATTGTAGTGGGTCAGAACATTTTTAATTTAGAGCGAAATGCATCCTTTAGACCACTGACAAAACAACTGCGGAAGAATTCATCAGACAATCTCTCTGTGTGATTAGCTAATTTTTCAAACTCTGTCTGGTATTCTCTTACAATTCCTGTTTGGCGCAATTTAGTGAGTGCTCTTGTGAAGTCATCAAAAGCACTAGTGCCAAAGCACTCCAAAAGGAGTGTGCACAATTCTGTCCATGTTGGGTCTACATTAGCCTTGATGTACCAATGGAACCATTGAAGAGCTTCATGTTCCAAATGAAAAGATGCAAGTGGGACTTTGTTGTTATCCAGAGTATTATGCAAGCTGAAATACTGCTCTGCCTTGTAAATCCATCCAATCAGATCAGTACCATCGAAGCGAGCAAAAATCAAGCTTCGGTCCACAAAAATTTCCAAAAGAGAACCCAATGTCTCCAGAATGGTTTCGGTTCATGGTTGAATGCTGAAGGGTGAGAGCGAGAAATTTTTCATCCAGATCTTGAAGTTTAGTTTTGAGGGATGCAAGTTCCTCCTCCATGATTTTTTCTCCTGTTTGTGTAACAACCATAAAGCAGATTTTTTTTTTTTGGGGAAATTGGTAGAAAATGAGAAATATAAACTTTTTTAGTTAGGGAAAACTTGGATTTGGGCAAAAATCATATGGGAAATGGGTGTTTGACAAGTGGTTGGACACTTTCTGATGAAAAAGGAAAAAGAAAAATGAGGGTTTTAGGGTTGGGGAGGTGGAATGAGACGAGCGGTCCAAGAGGGACAATGGAGTAGAATTAGGAATTGAACCTTGTGGCCTAGTTTGGTGGCGATTGGGTGAGAAGCAAAAAAGATGGGGCAAACCCTAAAATTAGATAAATGAGGGATTTAGGGCTTTGATATGTAGAATTTGGGTTAGGGTCATCAAGGAAGGAAGTATGCAGAATGATATTTTAGGGGTTCTGAGGAACTGTGAGAGGAAACAGGAAGAAAGCAAGGAAGCTATGGCTAAAAAATACTCAAATATAGAATAACTAAAAGAAGTATTGCAATAACAAGAAATATTAGAATTGAAAGGAACATGAAGGCCACGATGGAAATTTTTTTTGATGTAATTTCCACCCAGTGAGCCCAAGAAAATGCTCTGATACCAGATGAGAGGAACATCCTACAGCAATATAGTGAAAATGCATGAAATAACAAAATATAGAGCAATAGCAGAACTCAGAGTGAATCTATTGATCGTGGGCCACTTCAAGGGTGTAACCTCCTTTGAGAAAGCTCAATACAATGAATTCATCAGTCCCATCAAAGACCTCAACATACTCTTATATACTAATTACATTCTAGAAAAGTAATACTACCTATGCATGTGGGATAATAAAATATAGTCACGGGATGACTTACAAAGCATATGCGTCCAACAACACTACACTAACAAAATAAATAGAAGGAACACACATGTTCCTAACAGAACTTCTCTCCCTTAGATGGGTATTTCATATGTAATCTCTCCCTATGGATAAAGATTAACTTTTCATTTTTATTCTTAGAAACTTCTCTCTATGGATAATGATATAATCTTTTCTTGATAATGAGATCATCTCTCCCTTATAATAATGAGAATCTCTCTACCTATGATAATGAGAATCTCTCTCCCTTTGACAATGATTCCAAATAATTCTCTTCTATATTATCTTCCATCCCTTTTAATAATATACTCCTTGAATTTCCCTATCCATCAACAATATATTGTCTCTGGTGTTCGGTGCAGATTTGTACCTTGTTGTGTACCAATGTATTAGTTGTTGTTCATCTCTATGCTTGCATCAACATGAATGATATTTTGATCTATGTATAGGCTGACACAACCTCTTAGTCAGCTTATTGACCGATAGACAAGGGTTGTACCCCTAGTATCTGTCTCAAGTACTCAAATGTATCTTTTGGTAATGGTTTGGTGAATATATCAACTAATTGTTTATTTGATTGAACATATCCCAGTATCACCTCTTTTTCTTGCACTTGTTATCTTAAATAGTGATACTTGATATCAATATGCTTAGTATTAGCATGCATGACTGGATTCTTAGAAATGTTAATTGCACTGGTATTATCACAATATATAATCACTGGTTCAAGAATCTTCATATTCATACCTTCTAGAAACTATTTGATCCATGCAATATTGGAGTAATTTGCAGCAGCAGCCACATATTCTACTTCTGCAGTAGACTAAGAGATGCATCCTTTCTTCTTTCTGATCCATGTGAAAAGTCTGTCACCCATGAAGAATGCTCCTCCAGTTGTGCTCTTTCGGTCATCAATGTTTCCAGCCCAATCAGCATGTATATAGACTTGTAGCTCAAATCTACCTTCTCTTTTATACCATAATATATAGTCCTTCATGTTCTTCAGATATCTCAGAATTCTCTTGATAGCAGTCATATGTGATTCTTTGATATTAGCAGAGAATATTGAAACTATTCCAACTACATGTGCTATATGTGGTATGGTATGAAAAACATACATTAGTTTTCCAATCATTGATCTATACAAGGTCTGATTTACCTCATTTGATTTGTCTTCTTTTTTCATCTTACATCTGGTAGCCATAAGTGTTCCAACTGGCTTGGAAGCTTCCATCTTGAATATCTTGATGTATTTGGATTGAGTGATATATATACATGCATCTTGTTGAAGAATCTATAGACCAAGAAAGAATTTGATCTCCCCAAACATAGACATTTCAAACTCTTTGTTCATTTCATTAGCAAAGGATTTTCATAACATTTCATTTCCCCCAAAAATGATATCATCAACAAATATTTCAGCAATCAAAATGTTACCATCGGTATCTTCTTTTAAGTATAGATTGTTATTTTCACTTGTTCTTACAAATTCTATGCTAATGAGATAGTAGTGAAGTCTTTCATACCAAGCTCTAGGTGCTTGTTTCAATCCTTACAAGGCTTTATGTAGTCTACATACCATTTTCCTCTTGTATGGATCAACAAACCCTTCTGGTTGTTCATTGTATACCTCCTCTTCCAGTATTCCATTGAGGAATGTGGATTTGATATCCATTTGGTATACCATGAATCCTTTGAATGTAGCATAAGAAAGTAAGATCCTAACTCCTTCTAGTCTAGAAACGGGTGCAAAGGTTTCTCCGTAATCTATACCTTCTTCTTGTGCATACCCCTTGCATACTAATCTTGCTTTATTTCTTGTGACTTCTCCATTCTCATTCAGATTATTTCTAAATATCCATTTGGTACAGATGACATTCTTTTCATCTAGTCTTGGTACTAGTGTCCATGTAGTTTTCTTCTTAATCTATTCTATCTCTTCATTCATAGCACTGACCCATTCTTCATTCTCAAGTGCAATATTAATAGATTTAGGCTCAAAATCACAAAGTAAACATCTAGTGTTTTGTGACTTACTTCTTGTTCCCATTCCAACCTTCTTGTCTCCTATGATTTGATTTTGTGGATGATGTCTTCTAACATACTTGGCAAGTTTCGGTTCAGCCCTTTGTCCATCATTCTAATCATCATCTTGACCTTTGTTCTGATCTCCATCACTTGGTACATCATCTTGAGTATTATCCAAATTTTTGGTAATTGCAGCCTGATGCTTGGGTGCAATGTTCTATTGCTTGGGAGCGATACATTTTTTCTCAAGTAGAGTGTCAGGTTCTTTAGTGTAAACAAATCAGTTTTAGTCATCTAGTTCTCTTTTGCTTTCCTTATCATTCTTTTCTGCGAATTCATCTATATTTACATTTTCAATCTCAATGATCTTGTTAGATGACTTGTTAAGACACTTATAAGCCTTGATTTTTGTGGTATATCCTAGAAAGATACCTTCATCACTTTTGGAGTCAATATTTCCATTTCTATTATCCTTAAAAATATAACATTGACTACCAAAGATTCTGAAGTAACTTACAATAGGTGTGTAACCATATGAAATCTCATAGGGTGTCTTCTTTGTATCCTTCTTCAATTGTACTTGGTTTAATGTGTAGACAACAGTACTGATAGCTTCCCTCTAGAATTTTTGGGTGATTCTTTTCTCAATCATAAATGTTCTTGCATAGTCAACAATTGATCTATTTCTCCTCTCAGCAATTCCATTTTGCTGTGGTGTTCTTGGTGCAAAAACTTGTCTTTTAATTCCATGTTCATTACAGAAATTAGTGAATTCATCTCAAATAAATTCCCCTCCTCTATCTAACCTTAAGCATTTCAATTTATGTTCACTTTTTTTTTCTACCATAGCCTTATACCATTTAAACATCTTGAATGCTTCTGATTTATCTTTTAAGAACATAAATGTCATCATTCTAGAATAATCATCAACAAAGAGAATGAAATACCTATCTCCATAGTAACTCTTTGTCCTTGTGGGTCCAAATAAATCAGTATGGACTAATTCTATAATTGCATTAGATGTATGGGCTTTACTCTTAAAACTAGACTTTATCATCTTACCTTTTTTACAGTTCTTGCACATGATATGCTCAGGCTTTGACATGTTCGGTAAGCCTGGTGCAGGAGCACCTAGGCAACCTACTAAACCCAAGATGTTTTGGCTTGTAACTAACCTTGGACAAGTCATTGTGTGTGTTTATTTTTGGACCTTAGGATGTCTTGCAAGGTGTGTTACTAGGTGGATAGATAGTTAGTGTTTAATCCAACCTAGTATAGTTAGGTTACTTTATGCTTAGTTTTGGTCTAAATGGGAAATGTGGTCTAAATGTGTCCTATACCTTAGCATACTAAGAAATATGATTTTCTAGGCTTTTAAAATGTTTTTTCATTGAACCATATAGGTTAGAGGCCCTAAAAGATAGGACGGAGGCATAAATGCAAAGATGCTCAAAACTTGTCATGACAACATTTGCAAATTTTTGCAAATGTTGCATGCAACTCGAAAAATTTGGATCCCCCTCATTGTAGGAGTGGTAAATTAATGGATAAGGCCTATAAACATGGAAGAATCATCTTAAGGATGTATGTGGCTCATTTACCGAGGTAGAAGTGACTGTAAGAAAGTTTTTGAATAGAAAGAAGCTCTGTAATTTTGTATTGTTAGCAATATTCGAGCATTTTGAGTTACAGAACATTTAGATGGATTGAAATAATCAATTTAATGTTATATTTGTGTTTAGTAGGTTGATAAAAGAATTTTTCATTCATTGTTCAAGTACTATAGAGTTATTTCAGTAGCACTAATAAATTGATTAGGATTTAGGGAGTCTGTTGGTTCAGTTTTGAGTAGTTTGTGTTTCCATGGCTCCCCCATGAAATATAACCGTGGGAATATCCTAAGGATAGATGAATGTTTTAGGGGAGCCTATGTATAGTTTATATATGCAATTAGAGGTCCTAAAGAGTTGAGATACTATTTTTACAGTTATGCCCTTGGCGAACAATGTCTGTTCGGCTAGGGGTATAACAGAGTAAGAATCAAGTGCCATTGCAAGGCAGAGTGTGAGGGAAAGAAACCAAGTGTGGTTCCAAGATCCTTAGGGTTTAATTGATCCCTGCCTATGATCCTAGATCCTATCCAATCCCTCTTGATACTTTTTACCAAGAAATCAGTGTGTCACTGTCAATGCTTGAAAATAGGCCTAAAAGACCTACATTTCAGGACAATAGTGTACGGATGGGTTGAGGAGATAAAACCTTGAAAATATTTAAGGTCTTGGAAAAGGGTATCTGAGTCCTAAGTTAATTTTTAGGGTTTTCTATAATTTTTTGACAAGAAACCAGAAAAAGCCTCTGGATAGGGCTACTAGGGCTAATAGGCTCAAAAGCATTGTGAAGGTGGAACTTGATCACTTTGGAGTAAAAGACCCATTCAAATGGGATTCAAAAGTTGTCAAAAGGATGTCTTAAAGGAGGAAATATCCTTTGTATCACTTGTATGGATTTTTGGGAAGAATTGAGCTTGGAATCATCCAAGGAAGCATAGAGGTAAAGAGCACTTTCAATGGTGGAAAACTTTCAAGATTGGGCACAAAGAAACTAACTCATAGTGTGGAGGTAGAATATACTTGGTGTGTAAAGAATCAAGGCTTTGGTAGATTCTATAAGGGAATTAGTATCCTAGGTGGAATAAGGCAAGTTAAGACCTTAGGTAAGTGAGTAAAATCCAATCTTGGGATTCTTCTATCATAGTGGTATCAGAGCTAGGTTTTGATCAGGCTTGTGGTTAATGAACTACAACCAGAGGAATCCATTGGAGAGTCAACAATGGTGACTAATGATGAATTAGAAAATAAGGTAGATGAACAAGAGGAGGATAATAGATTAATCTGAGATAGGTTGGCTCAATTGGAGAAAAAGGTGAATGAAGTTAATGTGAAACTAGATGAAGTGAAGGACAGAATGGAAGGGAAAGGAAAAGACTATTGGAAGTATTGTAGGAAACCTACAATGAAACAATTGTTGTTTTTTCATTGATGTCAAACCTTAACTAGTGAGACTATTTCTATCTGTTTAAGTACTATATCTATTGATTGATGAAGGATATTTAACAAGAAGACCAAGTCGAATGGTTGAGTTATGGGAAACCACAAGGGTACTTGATCAGTTGGCACTTTGGAAAAGTTATGTATTGTTTATCTTTCGATGACAATTTACTGTGAACATTTTGTGTCGAGAAAAGTCAGTGATGACCAAGTGCCAATAAATTGCCAAGGAAACTAGTGATGACCGAGCGAAAGAACATAGTGTTGGCTGACTAGCAGTATTATGGTAATTGTTGAGATTTGAGATCTCTAGATGACATAATTGATTTTATTGGGATATGTAAATTTAATTAAGGATAAGCCCGATTGATCCACACTATGTAAATGCACGGGTAACCTTAATTAATGCATGGATCAAATATTTAATTAGTGATTGCATTGGAGAAGGAAATTAAATGTAATGATGTAAAGATCCATTGGATTAGACCTAACATAAGATCTACGATCTTGATTAAGCAGCAAAATATGTACCTGACCTAGATGAAAGAGGTATAAGACAACCTCAGGAGGTTATTCATAATGTATATAGAGTATGCAAGAGGATTGCATAGTTAATTGACTGATTGCCATGATCTAGCAAAGAAGGCTGAACAAAGAAGCACAGAGCTGCAAGAGTGATTGCTTGACAGATTTCCAAGCAGATCTAAAGACCGAAATGAGAATGGAGGCCACTCAGTGAATTAGCATTAGAGCTGAATTGGATATGGATTTACAAAGTAAGTTGTATGTATCAGATCACACCTTCTGATTACTTTCTAACCATTATATCAGTCAAAATCCTTTAACCAGGTTGACCTAACAGTCATAGTATAAATCCTTTAGCAAGGTGACATTCAGGTGGAATGTTCTAATTCCTCTAACAAGACAACTCCTGACAGGGTGATTAAATCCTTTAACCAGGTCACATTTAGCAGTGTGTTTTGTAACCTTTAACAGGGTTGGCTCCTAAAAGAGCTCACTTCAAAAGAGTGAAAAGTTGATAGCATGTTATTGGTGATTTTTCCCATATTGGGTTTCCATGTTAAAATTTTGGTGTCAACTTGTGTGAATGTTTATGTTGAGTTTTACTGTTAAGTTTCTACATATTGATTACATCTTAACAGTAAATTGCATATGTATGTTGTTGTTTTATGTTATTGCTGCCAAGCATATCTGAGTTGTTCAAATTGGTATAAAGTTTTAATGGGCACATCTAGACCTGAGGATAACTAATTCACCCCCCTCTCAGTTATTCTAAATTCATTCTAACAGTTGGTATCAGAGCATTGGTCTCTTGAATTCAGTTTGAAGGTACTTGGAGAAAAATATCAAGATGTATAAGGAGGTACCAAAGCTGAACAAAGATAACTTCCCTGCATGGCAGAGTTTGATGAAGTTGCATCTGGCTTTTATTGGTGATTCAGCTAAACACTATGTTGAAAATGCTTATGTAGCCCCCACTGCACCTGCCACAGATGCATAGTTAAGAGAAAAGCAGGAACATAATCAAGCAATGTTGGAAATTGCAACATCGCTGAACTATCATGAGTTTGAAGACATAAAGAATTGGTCAACTGCAAAGAAAATGTGGGATACCCTAGAAACCATCTATGGAGGTGATACAAATGTGTTAAGAGCCAAATCTAAAAACTTAAGAGGCAAGTTTGATGAAATGAAAATGCAAGAAGGAGAAAATATAGTTCAATATTATGGTAGGATAAAGGAAGTGGTAAATGCTATGAGAGAAGCTAAGGGAACCATTGATGATAGCACCATTATGAGAAAGGTATTGAGGACTCTTCTTCCTATATATACTATTAGAGTCTCTATAATTCAAGAATTAAGATGTACTCGTAACAATAATTTAACTTTGGAAAGTCTGGTAGGCAGACTTACTGCATTTGAGATGTCAAATTTTGATAACTACACTCCACAAGATATTGAATCTGCATTCAGATCTCAGTTGGTCCTTAACAAATCAAAGAAAGGAAAGAAATGTGTGAATAGTGACAGTGACACCATAGATGATGATCTGGAAGAACTTGAAGCACTCATGGAAAAAAGACTATCTAGAGGGAAAGGAAAATTCAAAGGTAAACTTCCTATCATATGTTTTTCATGTAACAAAGTTGGCCATATTGCTGCTAGATGTCCTGATAAGAATGACAAAGATGAAGGAAGGGAAAACAAGTACAAAGATAGAAAGGATGATTGAGAGTTCATAAGGTATAAGGATTACAAAGACAAAGGTAAGAAATCTTGTTATATAGCTGAAGAAGCTTCTGAGAACGATTCTAACAATTCTGATGAAAATGATATAGAAGTTGTGTATGTTGCTATGAAAGATGATTCTGATGATGATGAGAAAACTGCACTAATTTCTTATATGAGTAAAGGTGACCATTGGATTATTGACAGTGGTTGTTCACATCACATGACTAGTGATAAAGATAAATTTGAGACACTAGATTAGTGTAATGGTGGTTATGTTAAATTTGGTAATGATGCACCATGTCTTGTTAAAGGGAAAGGATCAATTAACTTGACTGACAAGATTAGATGTGACAATGTATATTTGGTTGATGATCTTAAATATAATTTATTGAGTGTTGCATAGTTGAATACTTCTGGTTATAGAGTTGAGTTCCATCATAGGAAAGAAAAGATCCATGATGCCAATGGAGAACTAGTTGGAGGTGGTGAGCACACTAAAGGTAACTTGTTATATCTGGATTTAGCTGATGAGACATGCTTGTTTTCACAATACAATGATGTTCTGTTATGACATAAAAGGCTGTGTCATGTAAACTTTGATAACTTGGTAAGCATAAGCAAATTAAAAAGGGTTAGAGGGCTGCCTAAGTTAAAGAAACCTAAAAATGCAATGCGTAAGCAATGTTAGTTGGGAAAGATGACTAAGTCTAGTTTCAAGAGTAAAACTCATACTTCTAAGGAGATTCTAGAATTAGTTCATACTGACCTTTGTGGACCCATTGGTGAGAAAATTTACCGTGGAGACAAATATTTTATTCTATTTGTTGATGATTACTCAAGAATGATGACTGTTATGTTTCTTAAAGAAAAATCTGATGCATTCCAGTTATTTAAATGGTACTTGGCAAAAGTTGAAAAGGAGACATGTAAAAGTATAAAATGTCTAAGATCTGATAGAGGAGGTGAGTTTATTTCTAATGAGTTTAACAAGTTCTACAATGACCGAGGGATAAAAAGACAAATGTCCGCACCTAGGAAACCACCACAAAATGGTATTGCTGAGAGAATAAATAGATCTATCATGGATTGTGCCAGTACACTAATGATGGAGAAAAATGTTGCATAGAAATATTGGAGAGAATCCATAAGTACAACCGTCTATACCCTAAATAGAGTATGAGTCAAGAAAGGTACTAATGCTACACCTTATGAGCTATGGTATGGATATGCACCTAACGTAAAATATTTCAAAGTTTTTGGAAGCAAATATTTCATACTGAAGGATAATAGAAATGGGAAAATTGAAGCTAAAGGTGAGGAAGGCATATTTCTTGGTTATTCAATGAAGAGTAAGGCATATAAGTGCTTGAATTCTAACACTAAGAAATTTTTGGAAAGTGCAAATGTTAGAATTGATGAGTATGCAGAAAGAAATGAAGCTGGAAGCACACAGGAACCTGAGAGTTACAAATCATTTGTCTATATGGATGAGGAAGATTCTAATACATTACCTAAAATAGAGAATGAATTTTTTGAGCAACAACTAGCACCTATCGAGTCATAGAATGAGGTTTCTGAGCAACAGGAGGTAATTGTCGAGCTATCTGATGGAGATGCCGAGTCGCAGAACTGGGCATGAATGATCAACCTAAAGCAGAAAAAGAGCCTACTCTAGCAAAGTATGTAAGGAAGCACCATAAACATGATCAAATCATAGGATTGAAGGATTCTACAGTTATGACAAGAAGTAAGTTGAGAGAAGATGCATGCTTATTATGTGATTTTGAGCCTAAAACAATAAAAGATGCTCTAGACAATGAAGAAATTGAACAGATTGAGAAGAATAAGACTTGGACACTTGTACCTAGGACGAGTGATAAAAATGTAATTAGTACTAAGTGGGTATTCAGGAATAATCTGAATGAACATGGAGTGGTAACAAGAGACGAAGCTAGACTGGTATGCAAGGGTTATGCACAAGAGGAAGGAATTGACTATGGAGAAACATTCACCCTAGTTGCAAGATTGGAAGGAGTAAGAACCTTACTTGCATATGAAGCCTACAAAGGTTTTAAATTCTTTTAGATGGATGTAAAGTCAGCATTTCTAAATGGAATATTAGAAGAAGTATATATTGAACAATTTGATGGATTTGTAGACCCAAGAAAAAGGAATATGGTTTGCAGATTACACAAAGTGCTATATGGATTGAAGCAAGCACCAAGAGCATGGTATGAGAGATCACACAATTATTTAGTGAAAATTGGATTTGCAAGAATAAATGACAACAAAAACCTATATTTGAAGATAGAGCAAATCAAAGGTACTTTATTGGCTTAAATTTTTGTTGATGACATTATCTTTTGTGGACAAGATGTGTTATGCCAAGCATTTGCAAAGGAGATGCAAACTAAATTTGGGATGTCTATGTTTGGTGAGATAAAAAAATTTGTTGGCTTACAAATATATCAGATGAAGAATGGTATCTATATTACTCAATAAAAATATATCAAGGAGATACTAAAAATTTTTGGAATGGAAGATTCAAAATGAGTGAGTACACCCATGGCTACTGGACAGAAGTTGACAAAGAATGATGATACAAAAGAAGTGAATCAAACCCTTTACAGATCAATGATTGGAAAGCTGCAATATGTTGTACATAGTAGACCTAATATTGCACTGGCTTTTGGTATTGTTGCAATATTTTATGCCAATCCCAAGGAAACTCATATGATGGCATTAAAAAGGATTCTGAGATATTTGAAAGGAACAGATGAATATGGTATGTATTATAAAAAGAATGATAAGTTTGAGCTGAGAGTTTACACTGATTCTGATTGGACGGGAAATGTGGATGAGAGAAAAAGTACCACAGGAGGAGCATTTCTTTTGGGAAAAAGATTAGTTTCATGGACAAGAAAGAAACAAAATTGCACCTCACAATCTACAGCTAAAGCTGAGTATGTAGCAGCAACAGTTAATTGTTCTAATATTGTGTGGTTGAAGATACTACTGAAAGGTATGAAAGAAGAGATCACAGAACCAATTGTCATATATTGTGATAACATGAGTGCCATTAATATTTCTAAAAACCCTGTAATGCACTCTAAGACAAAGCATATAGCTATCAAGTATCATTACTTGAGGGAGCTAGTTCAGAAGAAGTGAGACTGGAATTTGTAAATATTAAAGAACAGTTAGTAGGAATATTTACAAAGGCACTACCCAAAGATGTCATGAGTATCTATGAGATAAATTAGGGGTGATTCCTCTAATTGAGGCTAGTTAGTTCAGAATGACACTGTTGCATCAAATGTTATATTCAGAATATTTGACACATTGATGCATAGGCAGTCGCACTTTAGGATGCTGCCTAAAGATGTGAAAGATAGACAAAGACAGAAAAGAGGATCAGTCATAAGAAAGATGACACGAACAGCATGATACAGAGTTTAGAACTGAATAATCTGCATGATGAAGATGTTAGCGTCTTTGGCATTGTTGTCAAAGAGGGAGAGATTACAGAAAAGAATATAAAGATGGAGAATTTACTATACTTAGAGATAAAGGGAGAGATTACTAAAAAAGAGATTGTTGTTAAAGAGGGAGAGATTAATGAAAGAGGGAGTCTACAGATGAATAGTAACAGAAAGATTTTAGTGTGATTACAGACACAGAGGGAGAACTTTCTTACAAGATGAGAATCAGAATGAAGCTAAATACATTAATAAAAATTTGTTTATATCAAGGAACACAGGCAGACTTTTTGGATTGTATGGTAAATATGGTTGAAAATTATTGTTTTATTGTTTAGTGTTGCCATCAATGCTAAAGAGGGAGATTTTTGGAAATATTTTTGGAAAGCTATAATGAAAACAATTCTTCTTTTGTCATTGATGTCAAACCTTAACTGGTGAGACTATTGCTATCTGTTTAAGTACTATATTTATTGATTAATGAAGGAGATTTAACAAGAAGAACAAGTGGAATGGTTGAGTTATGGGAAATCACAAGGGTACTTGATCAATTGGCACATTGGCAAAGTTATGTATTGTTTATATTTTGATGACAGTTTACTATGAACAGTTTGTGCTGAGAAAATTCAGTGATGACCAAGCGCTAATAAATTACTGAGGAAACTAGTGATGACCAAGTGGAAGAACGCAGTGTTGGCCGAGCAGCAATATTTTGGTAATCATTGAGATTTGAGATCTTTGGCCGACATAATTGATTTTATTGGGATATGTAAAGTTAATAAAGGATGACCATGATTGATCCACACTATGTAAATGCACGGGTAACCGTAATTAATGCATGGATCAAAGATTTAATTAGTGATTGGATTGGAGAAGGAAATTAAATGTAATGATGGAAAGATCCATTGGATCTGTCCTAACATTAGGTCTACAATCTTGATTAAGTGGCAAAAGATATACCTAACCTAGATGAAAGAGGTATAAGATAACCTCAAGAGGTTATTCATAATGTATGTAGAGTATGCAAGAGGATTGCATAGTTAATTGACTGATTGGCATGTTCTAGTAGTGAAGGCTGAACATAGAAGCAAAGAGCTGCAAGAGTGATTGCTTGACAGATTTCCAAGCAGATCTAAAGATTGAAATGAGAATGGAGGCCACTCAGTGAATTAGCATTAGAGATGAATTGGATCTGGATTTGCAAAGTAAGTTGTATGTATCAGATCACTCCTACTAATTAGTTTCTAACCATTGTATCAATCAAAATCCTTTAACCAGGTTGACCTAATAGTCATTGTATAAATCCTTAGAAAGGTGACATTTAGGTGGAATGTTCTAAGTCCTCTAAAAAGGCCACTACTGAGAGGTGATTAATCCTTTAACCAGGTCACATTTATTAGTGTGTTTTGTAACCTTTAACATGGTTGGATCCTAACAGAGCTCACTTCAAAAGAGTGAAAAGTTGATAGCATGTTATTGGTGGTTTTTCCCATATCGGGTTTCCACATTAAAATTCTGGTGTCAACTTGTGTGAATGTTTATGTTGAGTTCTACTGTTAAGTTTCTACATGTTGATTACATCTGAACAATAAACTGCATATGTATGTTGTTGTTTTATGTTATTGCTGCTGAGTAGATCTGAGTTGTTCAAATTGGTATAAAGTTTTAATGGGCACATCTAGACCTAAGGATAACTGATTCACCCCCCCTCTTAGTTATTCTAAATTCATTCTAACAAAGACATTTCCATTGAAGATGAAGTCCCTGAAGCTGATCCTATCCTTGACCAAGAAATATTCCTGAAATCCCTAAAGGCTATGAGTGGAAAATCATTAGAAGGAGTTCCCATTTTTAGTGGAAAAATGGAACCAGAGGTAGTCCTTGATTGGATAGAGGGACTAGAAAACTATTTTGAGTGTGATGGAATCATAGAAGCTCAAAAGGTGAAGGTTGCAAAAGCTATATTGAGAGGGTCTTCTCTCACTTGGTGGAAATTCATCAAAGATGAGAGGGAGAAGGAAGGGAAAAGGTCCATTTCTTCATGGAAGGCTATGGTAGAAGAAAATAGAGATGCTTACACCCCTGAGGATTATGATATCTAGTTGCACAAGAGAAGACAAGGTCTAAGGAAGAACGGCCTAGATTTCAATTCATACACTGAAGAATTTTAGAGACTTTGTATGAGGTTAAGAGTAGTAGAGGATGATAAGGTGAAGGTAGAAATGTACTGTAATGGACTTAAATGGACCATTCAAGATGAGATGAGTCTTTTTAATCTAGACACAGTTCTGAAATGCCACCAAATTGCTATCAAGGTGTAAGAAAAGTTGAAGAAGAAACAAGATTACAACACCTCAAGAGGAAGGGACCTAGAGGAAGAGACACTAGAGGACAAAGAAGTGGTTGTGGAGGAAGAAAATCTAAATCTTAAGGTCAAGAAGAGACTAAGCTCACTAAAAAACATGAAGTAAACTTCAATAGAGGGAGTTCAAGTAGAGGAAGGAACTCTAACAATAGAGGAAGAGGCAATAGTCAAGGAAGAGGAAACTATTTTTCTAATATGAAGTGCTATTACTGTAATAAGTTAGGACATCCATCATATAGGTGTCCAGAGAAGGGAAGTACCTCTCAAGGAGGTGACAAAAGAGTGAACTATGTTCATGAGGAGACAACTAGAAACAAGAACTCTAAACTGCCATTAGAATCAAAGGAGGGAGACAATCTCATGATGAGAAGAACTCTAATCAAAGAGCTAGTGAAGGAAGAACTCAGTTAGAGGAGATCATTGTTGAGAGTAAATTGTAAAATGATGGGAAAAGTGTGTAGATTCATCATAGACTCAGGATCAACTAACAACATAGTGTCAGAGGAGGCAGTCAATAAGTTAAAAATGACAAGGATACCCCACACCAGTCCCTACAAAGTCACTTGGCTAAACAAAAGACAACATGTCCTAGTTAATCAGCAAGCTTGGGTAGAATTCTCAATTGAGAGATACAAGGATAAAATTTTATGTGATGTCTTACCTATGGATGCATGCCACTTTCTCCTAGGTAGACCATGTCAATTTGATAGGGGGTGAAAAATGGCAATGCATGATGGAGTGAAAAATTCATACTCCTTCAAGAAAGACAATGTGACATACAAAATCTAGTCACTATTGGAGGATGCAGAATTGAATTCTACTCGTCCCAACGTTCTCATGGTGAGTGAAAAAGAGTTCTTAGAGACCTTAGATGAAGGAGAAGAATTTGTATTTTCACTGGTGTTAAAGCCAAAGGAAGTTGCATACAATATAGTGAAGAGGACAGAGCTGCCAAAACAAGTCCAAGAGATGCTAGTGAAGTATGAAGGAATAGTGAGTGATAGAAAACCATCAACCCTACCCCCTAAGAGGTCTGTAAGCCATCAGATAGAACTAATACTAGGAGCTGCCCTACCCAATAAGGCAACCTATAAAATGACTCCCCAATAGAATGAAGAGATTGCTAGACAAATCCAAGAGCTCTTAGAACAAGGCCTTATAAGAAAGAGCATTAGCCCTTGTATCATACCCACAGTCCTAGCACCTAAAAAGGGAGGAAGTTGGAGGTTATGTACAAACTCCAGAGAAATCAATAGGATCACCATTAGGTATAGGTTTCTTATTCCTAGGATAGAAGACCTAATGGACTGTCTAGGAGGAGCAAGGTACTTTACAAAGATAGACCTAAAGAGTAGTTATCATCAAATCAGAGTTAATGAAGGGGATGAGTGGAAACAACCTTCAAGACTACAGAAGAACTGTATGAGTGGCTTGTCATGCCATTTGGGTTGTCAAATTCCCCATCAACATTCATAAGGTTGATGAATGAGGTACTTAAAGATTACAATGGAAATTTTATAGTGGTCTACTTAGATGATATACTCATCTATATTAAGACAAGGGAAGAGCACCTCAAACACCTCAAACTAGTTTTTAAGAAGATGTAGGAGGTGAAGTTGATGATCAACTTAGAAAAGTGTGAGTTTATCAAGATAGAGTTAGTGTACCTTGGTTTTGTGCTATCTCAGGGCAACTTAAAGATGGATCCTAGAAGAGTGGAGGCCATCATCAACTGGCCTACCCCAAGAACAAGCACTAAGGTAAGAATTTTTCATGGCTTAGCATAGTACTGTAGAAAGTTTATTAAGCAATTTAGTTCAATTTGTGCTGCTATGTTGGACACTATTAAAGGAGGCATGAAGACTAACTTTATTTGGAATGAACAAGCTAACCATGGTTTTGAGCTACTGAAAAATAATATTGCAACACAACCAATTTTTCTCTTGCCAAGTTTTGAAAATTTGTTTACAGTGGGGCGTGATGCTAGCAATGTGGCAATTAGAGCTGTCTTAAGCCAAGAGGGAAGACCAGTGGCCTTCCACTCTGAAAAAATAAGTGAATCTAAGAAGAAGTATTCTTCTTATGACCTAGAGATGTATTCTCTAGTCCATTCATTGAGAAAATGGATGCATTACTTGCTTCCAAAGGATTTCATAGTCTATTCAAACAATCAAGCCTTGAGCTTCTTCAACTCACAAGACAATTTGAGTCATAAGCATATGAAGTGGGTTGAATACTTGCAAGCATACACATTCAATATCAAACACAAGAAGGGATTGCAGAACAAGGTTGTAGATGCCTTGAGTAGAAGAGCCCTTACTGTCCAAGAGATCCAACTATAGAGCATGGGAATAGACAACTTCAAATATCTATATGGTGATGATGAAGACTTTGTAGACATTTATAAGGTATGTCAAGAATATCAAAACCACTTTTATAGTAAATATTCTGAATATAATTTGAAAAGTAATATCCTATTTAAAGGAAGTCAACTATGTGTCCCTAGAGGGTCTCTAAGGGAGAATTTGATTCAGGAGAAACATAATGGTGCATTGAGTAGCCATTTTGGGGTCAGTAAGACATAAGAACTTGTTCAGAGATTTTTCTTTTTGCCAAAGATGAATGTTGATATTAGGAAATATATTGAGAGTTGCATTGTGTGTTAGAAGGCCAAGGGAACATCCAATAATTCTAGCCTATATCAACCACTTCCTATCCCAACTAGACCATGGGAATGCTTGAGCATGGACTTTGTGGTTAGATTTCCCAAGTCAAGACATGGAATGGATAGTGTCTATGTGATAGTAGACATGTTTAGTAAAATGGCTCACTTTATGCCATGCAAGACAACTAATGATGCCAGTCAAATATCTTCTCTTTTCTTTAAAGAGGTTGTTAGAATACATGGATTTCCTTTGAGCATTGTGTCAGACAGAGACACCAAGTTTATGAGTCACTTTTGAAAGACTCTATGGCAAAATTTGGGCACCAATTTATCCTTTGGATCTGCATACCATCCTCATACTGATGGTCAATAGTTAATAGGAGTCTTGGAAATCTCCTAAGATGCTTAACAAAGGAGTATGGTCAGATATGGGACCAACTCGTAGGCTAGGAAGAATATGCTTACAATGACACTGTGAACATGACTACAGGTAAGAGTCATTTTTAAATTGTCTATGATCTACACCCTAGAGGAATTTATGAGCTCAGAGAACTGAAGGATGGAGTTAAAGGAAGTGGATATGCTGAGGAATTTTCCTATGATATGCAAGAATTTCATGACATAATCAGAAAGACACTGATTAACAACACTGAGAAGATCAAGAGAAAGGTTGATGAAGGAAAAAGGGATGTTCAATTCAATCTTGGGGATCTAGTATTGGTACATCTTAAGAAGGCTAGACTACATAAAGGAATCCCACACAAGCTACAGATGATAATAATTGGCCCCATCATTATACTGGCCAAGTATGGAGCAAATTCTTACAAGGTGGAGTTACCAGAGAATAGTGGCTTGTCACCTGTCTTTAAAATTGCAGACTTGGTTCTATACAAGGGACCAATCCCTGATCCAGATCAGAGTTTGATTGAGGTCATCCAAGAGGTAGAAGAAATCCATTTTCCATCTACACTAGTCAAGAAGGCAGATTGCATACTGGAATCCATAATTTAGAAGAAAAATAGGAAGAAGGATTACAAAGAACACTTAGTGAAGTGGCAAGGACAACTGGATGCAAATGCAACATGGATAAAGGATTCAAAATTCAAAAAGCTGGGCATTGATCCTGACTTACTCAATCCAAGGATGGATTGAAAACTTTCACTTAGGGAGGATGGTGCAAGAGCACCTAGGCCACCTACTAAACCCTAGATGTTTTTTCTTGTAATTGACCTTGTCCAAGTCAGTGTGTGTGTTTATTTTGGACCTTAGGAGGTCTTGCAAGGTGTTTTACTAGGTGGATAGATAGTTAGTGTCTAATCCAACCTAGTATAGTTAGGCTGCTTTATGCTTAGTTTTGGTCTAAATGGGAAATGTGGTCTAAATGTATCCTAGACCTTAGCATAGTAAGAAATATTATTTTCTAGGATTTTATGATGTTGGTTTATCGAACCATATGGGTTAGAGGCCCTAAAAGATAGGATGGAGGAATAAATGCAAAGATGCTCAAAAGTTGTCATGACAACATTTGCAACCTTTTGTAAATGCTGCATGCAACTCGACAACTTTGGATCCCCCTAATTGTAGGAGTGGGAAATTAATGGATAAGGCCTAGAAACATGGAATAAGCATATGAAGGATGTATGTGGCTCATTTCCCGAGGTAGAAGTGACTATAAGAAATTTTTGAATAGTAAGAAGCTCTGCAATTCTGTGTTGTTAAAATCCTTGTAGAGTCCAAAATTTTCTAAAATTCTAACATGTAAGCCCCTCAAATGCCACCATTTGCTAAACCAAACAACAACAAAAACCCATGTACATCCCCCAATACTTGAAAAATACACATATTTACAACCACCCATATTGACAATCATCTTCAAATTATGAATGGTTAAAAAAAATGCCTTCAATGGAGAGATGACAAAGAAATAAACTAGGCAAGAAGCATCAGAGCGCAAGTGAATCTTTATAATGTTGTATCCTCATTATCTTTTAGAATTATAGTTCAACAAGTCTCATCATATGCCAAAAAATTCCCACAAAAAAATTTGCATGTTAAGTGACATCCTTTATCAAACATTGAAAAAGCATTCCATAACCAATTACGTGCACCTAAACAACAACTACAGTTAGTCATGGAACATTAACATCAAAAAAAACAAAAAGGTACATTTGAAAGGTTATTGATATTTTTTCTGTAGTCATTTCATAACTAACTTATTAGCCAAAATAAAATAAAAAACATTTAGGAAAGAAAAATAATTCTATTTATGATTTCCTTGCTATATTAAATTATAAGATAATTTAAAGTAAATCTTCAATAGAACGAATTCACAATATGAAATAGAAAATTTTTAAATTAATTTAGAAATAAAAATAACAAGAGGTGCGTTACAACTAGAGTCCCTCGCTATTTAAAAAAAGTATTGAAGACTAACAAAGAATTTGATTTCCATTCATAAGGTTGTGTTCAATTCTTATTGGAAGAAATAGTATTTAATTAAAATTCTGATTAAAAAATAGTAGACATGTATGCCCTTAGAAAACAAAAATGTTACATTCAAATAAATAAATTATTAAATATATAAGACTCCAGCATCAGAGACAGACTAACCAGAAACTATTTGATATCTGTGTGATGAAAATGTGTCACACTTCTATGAATCATTCCATCCAAGGTTGCTCAAGAATGAGGCCTCAAATATCGACTCATAGCTCTCTAGTCATGGAGTGCAAAGGTTTGAAATGAAGGCCCTCAGATTGACCTAGTTAGTGCCTATGCAAGTACACCATGAAATGAGAGATTCAAATGCATGAAAATGAGATCTACTCTATATGATTGCAATGCATCAAAATAATTTAATCTAAATGATAACAATGCATGATTATTCTATGAAAGAAAATACAAATGCAAGATTAATCTATGAAAATAAACATGAATCTAATCTACATGAATAGCCATGGATGCAAGAAGAAGAAGACAAAAAGAGAGAAGTTGCAATATCCAAGCCAAAAAGCTCAAATCCTCCTCCAAAATTGCTCTCCACACCTGCAGGATCACAATACTATGAGAACCTAATGTGAAAATGAGAAGGAGAGATTTCCTTATAAAGAAAAGTGAATGGTTGAGATTAAGATGCAAAAATCAAAGGCTATGATTAAGAGGCAAAAATCCCACCACTTAGGAAGATGTGATGAAAAAGGGATTTTTATTTAATTTATTTCATTTTTCATCAAATAAAGTGCTTTAAGTGAGGATTTTTATTTATTTAATTAAAAGAGGGGTTTTATTTAATTAAATGGGAGGAATTTAATTTAATTAAATAAGAGGAATTTTATCTAATTAAAAGATTTAATTTACTTTAATTAAATAAGATAAATTTTATTCAATTAAAAAGGAGGTTAAATCTTTTAATTAAATAAGATAAATTTTATTTAATTAAAAAGAAAATTAAATCTTTTAATTAGATAAAAATGATCAAACCTTAGGAAATATTGAAATAATTGAATAATTGAATTAATTACAATTTGATCAAGGAAATTGATTTGAATTGAAAATATTGCAAAGCATTGATTCAGAAATTGATAAATTGATAAAATGATAAATGGGGCCCATAGTCTAGGCGACCACTTTAGGGTGTAGGGTGCATACAATACCAATCGATAAGCTCATCCACATAAGACAATTACATGAGTATATACTTTCCTCTGATAAGTTACAAGCTGGCTCTATCAATTGTCACATTAACTTTAATTCACCATTAATGTATACATTACTTGATATAAGTTTTCTTTGCTCATAAGGTTAATTCTTAACCAATGTACATAATAGAAGACATTAATTTTTCTACTTTCTATAGATTTTGACATTGATTTGAATTCTTCATTAATACGCATATTAGTTGATATGTGTTTTTTGTTATCTATAAAATACTAATAGTTAGTATATTTTTTAAATTAATTTTTACATCAATTTTAATTCTTAACTAATGTACACATTAGTTAACATGAATATTTTTACAATTCATAAAGTAATGATAAAATAATAATAATTGTTATGAGTTTTTCTACCATCCTTAAAATTGTTCAAGTTGATATATATTTTCCATGGTCTATAAAATAATTTAATGTAAGTATACAAAATAATAATAGTTAATATAAATATGTTGCAAATCATAAAGTAATATTTTTCAATGAAAGCTATTTGATGTGGGGTCAATTATATTATTTATTCTCTATCAAGACTATATGGTTGATCAAATAGAAACCATTAAATGCTTTTTATGTTCAATATTTTAATACTATAAATCTTGAAATATATATTTTTTCTATCTTTTTATTCTAGAACAATTAAACTCTATAATTATATGCATCTTTATCATTTATATATTTCTTTTTCAAAATAAGTTATGAGGTTTTAAATTTGATAACACCACCACCACTACTGCTTTACATTTGTACTTTTTGTTGTTATTGTTTTTCGGTTTAACCATTTGAAAATTGTAGGCAATTTCAAGGTCAAATTTGAAGGAAATGTAGAGTATGAAGAAGGAAAATATGAACTACACAAATCGACCGATGATGTAGCCAAGATCAAAATTTTAGGTGTACTATAGCAGCTTTCTATTATGCAATTTTTTTTTTATTACTTGCATGTTCAATACATGTGATGGGCTGCATGGTGGATTTGTAGCCGTGGAGAAGCTCGACTAGAAGATCACATATGTTCAATCTGCAAACTAAATGTATTCTTGCACTTTTTTTTTGACAAAAGGAAAAATCTTTATTTAATTTTGGAAAAATAGCCACAAATGACATTTTGAGATCTTTGGATTTTTTTTACAGTCTGTTAGTTGTTGGGTATGGAGCTTGATGGTTTTGTGAACTATCCGACAAGTGATGTAAGATGATACAAATCATCTTCACTGTCCAATTTTTTCCCCTTTTTCATTGGATTTTTTGATTTGCTGTCCAGGTTGGGTAAAACTAAGGTATAGTATATAAGCATCCATACTTCTTTAAGTTTATATTAATATTTAAAAAACTAAGAATACATAAATATATTGTCATATACATGTTTAAATAATGAAATGTGGTGTAATTCTACAAACATTTTACAATTAGGTGAGAGTTTTATTAAATAATTAAAGAATGTAAAATTTATAAAATTACTAAATCATAAATCATAAAACTAAAATTCTAATTAATATGTTATAAAAATTAATTATATATAAAAATTAATTTCATAAGTAAATTATACAACTTTTAGAGCTTTGAATCTTTATATGGTAATTTAAAAAAAAAATTAAAATTGTATAAATTTAAAATGAAAATTTATCAATAATATTGATGTACACTTCCTTTCACATGAACATCGTGGCACTTGCACTTTCACCATGGGAATAGTATGACTGACAAATGCAACTCATTTGATTTGTCAGTTGTTTTGTATTACATTGCACTATATACTCTCTGAAATTCATTCCAAGCTCCCTGGATTGAATATTCATTGAATGTCATATACAAAGTCTATAACATAGAGCCATATTCATTGAATGCCAGAATGCGGGTATGGACATCCAACCATATAGGTAGTCATTGCCCCCACTTTGTAGTTATTATTTTAATGCCCAACTTTATGGTTGTTACATTTGATAATTTAAAAGTATCGTCTATTGCCTTGCAATAATTATTGTTGTTAGTTTGTGCTTCAATTCTTCAGTGGTTTGGTTATATATAAGAGGGATTTTTGTTTGGTCTATGGTTATGTTGTCTAAATGGAGATGTTGATGAAATGGAGACTGTTTGGATTGGGGTGTTGTGGCTGCTTGCACTTGCACCATGAGAATAGTGTGACTGACTGCAACTCATTTGATTTGTTAGATCTTTTGTGTTACATTGCACTGTGTACTCTCCGGAATTCATTCCAAGCTCCCTATACTAAATATTCATTGAATTTCGTATACAAAGTATATAACATAAAACCATATTCATTGAATGTCAGAATTGTGTAGGGGAGAATTGCAATACTGTGTTGAATGAGGAGAAGATAGTCGGTCTTTGTGATAATGGATTTTGTCTTTTGTTTCCTTCAAGATTTTTGTTTTGGGTTCAATCCTTGGTGGGTGTTTTTCAGAAAGGGGTATTTTGTTGTTTATGTTTGTGAGCTTGATGAAGGATAGTAAGGGTGCAATGGACCCTGGAAAGTATGTTTGTTACATGGTTGAGCATGTTGAGGCTCTGAAGCGCATGTACCACAATTTTCCTAAGCTCAACTGTACTTGCAGATAACAACTTATACGAGATTTCCCTATTCTTTCTAATATCCAGCTAAAGAAAATCAAAGTTTAGTTTCAGAATTGTAGGTGAGATTTCCATGATTTTTGTTCCAAACTTAAGATGTCATCTACACTCTTCCCCCCTAGTACAGAGATTATGATTTTTCTCTTCTAGGTTCAAATTTGTCATGTTTATGTCTGTTCATTTATTTTTGGTGGTGTGGAAGGATCTGTATGGTACGAATTTTTGGGCAGGCATTTCTATTTTGAATTCAAGCTTCAGAATTTTGTATGCATGGATTTATTTTGGTCATGTTTTCTTTCAGCTTAACTCCTTCATGATAACTATGCAACTATAAGGAGAAGCAGATGAAAGAGGTCTCTCAGCTTCAGACTATGAACAAAAATATCACTACCATGAATAAAATTTTAATGGAGGAGAATGGTCGCTTGCAAAAGAAGGTATATAAGAATGGTTATTTCAGGCAGCAGTTATAGAAGAATGTGAGTTTTTCTTAGGATTTCTCAAGATTGTTCATCATTCTTTGGTTAAGGATGTGCAATTTTTCAAAATAATAGCTGAGAAAATGTTTGGGGTCAGTCACAGGTTGAGAAAGTTTTATTTATTTTGTTTGAGAGTAAAGATCCAAATATTTTGAGGGTTACTATGACTGATCTTTGTTTCCTAAATTTTCATGATTCTTGGTTCTATATAGATTTGTTAATCCTTAATTTTAAGGATAGTTTCAGCACATATTGAGGGGTTTCTATTGCTGATTTATACACACACACACACACACACACACACACACAGAGAAAGAGAGAGAGAGAGAGAGAGAGAGAGAGAGAGAGAGAGAGAGAGAGAGAGAGAGAGAGAGAGAGAGAGAGAGAGA
>MU225525.1:1146471-1182033 GCA_018584345.1 Thuja plicata
TATATATATATATATTTGGATAAAAATATATGTGACTTAATACCGAAACCTTGTGATATATAATAGATATACCTATAATTAAGTATATTATTATTCTAAAATGAATATAATAATAATGTTATATGCACCAACATACTTGATTAGATGATGGAAATCCAACATGAAATCATCATAGACATCACAAGTAACTATTTCCTTATTCACAAAAAGAAGCTCAACGCATTATCCAATGGCCACTAGGTCAATAAAATCCATAAAGCCACCAATTTGGAAACGACTAGAAATAAAAGAGAAACCATCCAATGCTCGAACAAGAGTAGAGAATGAAAAAAATATGGCTTTATGTAAACATTGGAAAATGAAAAGACCATATCATGGTCTAAGAGAAAGTCCATGCAATTGTCAAAAACTAAGAAGCCACTTCAAAACCAAGGGTTGTGGAATTCATTTCCAACCATTTCCTGCTAATTATCAACCTTATAGCTTTCTCAATGTGAGAGAAAATCATCAAAAACCCTATTGAGTTTTTCAAAATTGTATAGAACAAGGTCTTGTCTCTCCCAAAAACAATGTAGGAGGGAAATTTTGAATTCCATAGTAAAGAGAGCACCCAAAAATATATAATGCTAGAGATCTTTAACAAAATTGAGCCACCAAAAAAAAGGTGAATTGAAGAAAATAGAGAGACCATGTAAATAGGAAAATAAGACACACCAAACCATAGTGAGATTATAATGGTTGCACAATTAATTTTTTGATCACAATACATTAAAAAAAATTCCTATAAGGATGAGGTACTATAGGCCATGAACAACAGAGTGTCATATGTACATTGTAGTGCATATATACCTGTCAACCAACATAGAAAATGTCAAATGTTAGAACTGTAATAAATGGAAGTTGCATATGGCACAAAAATTAGTAACACTATAAGGAAATATGATTAACAATCTAGAAAGCCTTGTGAAGATGCAAGTAACAATATCCACCAAACACTTTTCATAATGAGAAGTACACTCAAATGGACTACCAAATAGGCCAACCAAAGCTAAGTAGTGATTATTATCCATTCACTTTGCAATGGGTACATCAAAGAGGTGTGGAAAGTCAATTAGGAAAGTAATTATAAATTTATGTTTATAATGATATAATGGTTATATTATTTAGTAATTATTTTATTTTACATTAAAATTTATTAACTATTTATTTTTTATACTATATTTAATATAATTTAAAAATTATTTTATTATAACATAATAATTATATTTATTATTGTTATAATAATTATATTTATCATTAAATATTATATTTTATATTAAAATTATTAATTGCAAATACAATATCATATAATGAATATAAAATATTTATTTAATTAAATAATTGTTATATTATTATGTATAATATATTAACTTGATATATTAATTTTTAATAATATTATTATTTCAATTTTAAATATATATGTAAATTATAATAAGTTTTTAATTAATTTTTTTTAATGTTTTACTAAATTACAGTTATAATTTTAGAAATTTATTTTATTTAAGAATTTAACTATATTTATGGTCAATTGTATAATAAGGTATTTTAAAAAAAAAATGTATTTATCTTTCTATTAATGCTAATATTATTTGTTAATATTAATTAATTGTTAATATTTATATTTTATTATATTTCATTTTTAACAAATCAATCTCTCTCTAGGTTAGAGTTAAGGTTCGAATTAGGGTTGTGAGAATGGATTATTTCATTTTTGTTAGTCTATTTGTAGATATTTGAATTAAATTTCTATTCATTTATAGTTAAATTTTTCTACAAAAAACTTGATGTTGTTGTTAGTTAACTTAGCTACCCCATTTTATTATTTTAGCTACCCCATTTCGCAATACTGCAACTTTCATAAAAAATAACTCAACTAGACTCAAAATGAATTATTTATCTATTAGTTTCCATATCATGAGCTGACATTCTTACAAAATCCCCATTTCTACAGTGTTGTCTTGTAAATTGCTTACAAATCACCATCCTCATTAATTTGTTTGCTTGTACACAACTCAAGTCATTTCCATGTAGGAAATCCATATGGATTATCTAGATTGTACAATCCAACCACCTACAGGTTGGTCATGAGCTTCACTATTCTCTGGATTTTTACAAGTTCCCATCTACAGTTTGACCATAAGTCTCCCTCATGGCTTCAATTTTTTGAATAAGCAAGTTATCCTTCAAGTAGCTTTAGTAGTACTATTCAAGATACTGACTACCACTACTCTAATACAGTTCATATAACTGCCAGACTTCATCTTAAAAAAAATTGTCTTCAGGAGCTCAAAATAAAACAGATGTAATAGTAATAAATTAGATCATTTTTAAAATTTATCTTAAAATTAATTAATTGTGATAGGTAATGGGATATTATGGGTTGTATTTTCTTGAAATTGTTGTAGAGTAATTCCTAAGAGCATAGGGCAATGAGACATTTTGTTTTTTCTTGTATGGAAGAGGGGTTTGGCTTTCATTTAAGAATCATACTCTTCATATTCAAAATTAAGTATAGTAACAATCGCACCTTAGGGTGCAATGGGTATGCTAAAGAGATATTGAAGGTCAATTAGGAAAAAAAATTGGTCAATCTTTTTGCATATTTTTGTGCAAATAATAAGGTCAACTGGCAGATTATTTACCTCTTAATTAGGAAGATAGTAATCATCCATTACCATAAAATTTAACCTTAAATATTATCACAAGCACTAAACCATAATCTAACCATAATTATAATTATAAACAAGATCACAATCTAAACTGTACACAACCCTAACCCTAATCATGTCATAAACAACCATTATCCTAACCATAATCATAATAAAAATGCTACCTTTAACCATAAAACTAACCATATTCCTAAATCTAACCTCAATCCTAACCTTAAACCTAACCTAATCAAAATCGTACTTTTAACCATAGTACTAATTGTTAGAATTTGAAGAATACAACCACCAAGATCCACTATATGTAAAATAACCTATTACAAAAGAAAAGAATGGAGACAAAACTCAGAATGATCTGAAACATGAAAAATTCATTTAGAGAGGGAATACTAATTACAAAGAGATAAATCCTTATAAAGGAGACCAAACACTAGAAGATGGAGAAACATAGGTTGCATGATAATAATTAATAAAGAATTAATTATTACATGCCGAAAGTTTAGCTTAAGTAAACTAGAGATAAAAAAGATGATTGGATCATTAAATCAATAATTATTTAATTAATAAGTAAAAATACAAATACTTTTTTACTCTAACACCCCCTTAAGATAAACTTAGGGTGAAGCTAAAAACTTAGAAACAACAACAGAAAGCAGTAAATTTGGGTCCCACCAGCAAGGACTGATCACGTACCCAATCACAACCAAATATCTGTAAAGTGGAGAAATAGAGAAAACCACATGGGAGAAATTCTACTCCAAAAAGAGATGAAAAAAAGCATGCTGAAAAAAAACATGAAGGAAGGAAGGCCTCTCCTCACTGAGACCCCCCAAGGACAACTTCCTTCACCCATAGTATAGCACACAGCTGAAGATAGAACTGAGATGCTAAAGGTTTAGTGAAGGTGTATGCAACCTACTCCTCTATAGGTATGTACTCCAAGATAAGAGCACCATACTAAATCAACTATCTGATGAAGTGCATGTGGATCTCAATGTGTTTGGTGCACTGATACTCCATTGGGTTTCGGGAAACAAGTATGTAACTCTAATTGTCACACCAAAGAATAACAGGACTATCAAGAGGAAACCCAAACTCATTCATAAACTTTTGAAGCTATAAAATCTCCTAACTCGCTAACCCCATTTCTTGGCACTCAACCTCTATAGATGATAATGCAGTACTAGTTTGTTTCTTACAAGACCATGTGATAGGACTAGAACCCAAGAAAAAAACAAAGCCATAAGTAAACCTTCGATCATTAGCATCACTAACCTAATTTGATTTAGTAAATCTAATGATGTGTGGGGAACACAATGTGTAGTGAATGTAATAATGTGTATTTCCCTGAAGATACCACAAAATATATTTGGAAACTTGCCAATGGCTGTCATGAGGATCATGGGAGAACCTAGAAACAAGTCCAACTACAAAGGAAAGGTTAGGACGGGTGTATCAAATACAAAAAGCTTCCAATCAACTATCTATAAAAAGTGGAGTCCACTGAAGGTGTAGGACATGTGTAAGACAACACAACACCTGACTGAAATGGTGCACATGCAAGCTTGCAAGAAAGCATGTCAAATCTATGAAGCATATCAAGAACATACTTCTACTGAAGGGTTGAAATCCCATCGGTAGAATAAATAATCTGTAGGCCCAAAAAACAATGCAGAAGACCGAGATCGGTCATCTCAAACTTCTCCATTGATTCTTGTTGTATATCGTGAATCATAGAGGATGATCTATCTATGATGAGAAGATCATCAACATAGAGCACAAGTAAGACAATATCAATCTCCTGATGCTGAAGATACACTGTGTGGTCAAAATGGAAACATGTATAGTGTATAGAAAGCAAGAAAGAGTCCATCTTCTCATACCAAGCCTGAGTGGCTGGTTTGAGACCATATAATGAACATCTAAGGCTGCAAACTAAGGAAGAGTCCTACACAAAAATTGAGGGCTTCTCCAAATAAATCTCCTCCTGGAGGTATGCATGCAAGAAAGAACTCTTCACATCCATTTGAAAAAATTTCCATCATTGTGAAGCTGCAATTGAAAGTACAAGGTGAATAGAATTCATCTTGGAAATAAGAGAAAAGGTCTCAGAGTAATCAATACCTGCCACCTGAGGAAACCTCGTTGCAAGAAGGTGAGCCTTATGCTTGTTTATAGAACCATCAAAAACATACTTGGTATGGTACAACCACCTACACTAAATAAAATTTCTACCTTTCTTAAGAGCACACAAATCCCAAGTATGATTCTTCATCAAAGAATAATACTCCTCATCCATAGCCCTATCCCACTCTGTGTGACCTGTCACCTCTAAAAAATTATGAGGGTCATTCGAAATGGAATGACTCATAAGGCTATAACTAGATGTCTAATCTTGAGTACGATGTCTATCTGTAGGATCACCTACCAAAGAACCTATTGCATCTATTATAAAATGAGCCTGCTGGGGTATAACAGGATCAACAAGTGGTGGTGGAGATGGTGGATCATCATCATCAACATCAAGAGAAAAATAATCCTCAAGAGATGAAGATGGAGGAGTAGATAGTGAGGGAGAAGCTGGTGACGGAGAATCCATTAGAGGATAGCGCTCATCAAACTGGACATCTCGTCGAACCAAGACCTCTCTAGAATCAAGATCAAACAACATGTACGCCTTAGCATCCTCACAATAGCCAACAAATATGAGTAGTCAGCTCTTCCTCTCCATGTCTCTAGGTTGGGTGAGAAACAAATGGGAAAGAAATGAAGCAACCAAGATTGGAACTTGCAAACTGCCTACAAATTTAAGAGAAATTTTTGTTAGGGGTGAGCCTAGTGTTAAAATCCTTGTAGAGTCCAAAATTTTCTAAAATTCTAACATGTAAGCCCCTCAAATGCCACCATTTCCTGATAAAAAAACAACAGCAACCCATGTACATCCCCCAATACTTGAAAAATAAACATATTTACAACCACCTGTATTGACGATCATCTTCAAATTTTGAATGGTTTAAAAAAATGCCTTCAATGGAGAGATGACAAAGAAATAAACTAGGTGAGAAGCATCAGAGCACAATTTAATCTTTATAATGTTGTATCCTTATTATATTTTAGAATTCTAATTCAACAAGTCTCACCATATGCCAAAAAATGCCCACAAAAAAAATCCATGTTAAGTGACATCCTTTATTAAACATCAAAAAATCATTCCATAACCAGTTACTTGCACCTAAACAACAGCTACAGTTAGCCATGGAACATTAACATCAACAAAAATGAAAAGGTACGTTTGAAAGGTTAATGAGATTTTTTTTGTAGTCATTTCATAACTAACTTATTAGCCAAAATAAAAAAACACATTTAGGAAATAAAAATAATTCTATTATGCTTTCCTTGCTATATTAAATTATAAGATATTTTAAAGTAAATATTCAATAAAATGAATTCACAATATCAAATAGAAACTTTTTTAATTAATTTAGAAATAAAATAAATTAATTAAAATAAAAAGAGGTGTATTACAACTGGAGTCCCCCACTATTAAAAAAAAGTATTCAAGACTGACAAAGAATTTGATTTCCATTCACAGGTTGTGTTCTATTCTGATTGGAAAAAGAACATTTAATTAAAATTATGATTAAAAAATAAAAGACATTTATGCCCTTAGACAAGGAAAATGTTACATTCAAACAAAAAAGTTATTGTATATTTAAGACTCCAGTATAAGACAGGCTAACCATAAACTATTCGATACCAATAGATAATCTCATCCACGTAAGACAATTACATGAGTATATACTTTCCTTCGATAAGTTACAAGTTGGCTCTATCAATTGTCACATTAATTTTAATACACCATTAATGTATGCATTACTTGATATAAGTTTTCTCTCTTCATAAGGTTAATTCTTAATCAATGTACATAATACTTAACATTAATTTTTCTACTTTCTATAGTTTTTGACATTGATTTGAATTCTTCATTAATATGTATATTAGTTGATATGTATTTTTCTATTATCTATAAAATAATAATAGTTAGTATAATTTTTTAATTAATTTTTACATCAATTTTAATTCTTAACTAATGTACACATTAGTTAACATGAATATTTTTACCATCCATAAAGTAATGATAAAATAATAATAATTGTTGAGTTTTTCTACCATCCTTAAAATTGTTATAGTTGATATAGATTTTCCATAATCTATAAAATAATAATTTATGTATAAAAAATAATAATAGTCTATCAAGACTATATCATTGATCAAATAGAAACTACTAAATGTTTTTTATGTTCAATATTTTTTTTTATTTTTGGAAAAATGGACAAGTCCATTATATTTTTTTACTAAAAAACTACTTTGAAAGGGCTTCATGAGGAAAGAAGTAGTAAGAAAACCTCCCATCCTTGCCAACATACAACTAGAATTAAACTAAATTGACGAAACCATGTCAAAACCTTTGTCTCTAGACATACATGTGAGAATCAAAGGGATTGTGCCCCTCAGAATATCACCCTGACCAAAAAACTAACCCACCCTATACATCATTTACATGTAAATTCAAAACATAACATAAAGGAGATGTAAAGTGCCCCACAAAATCTCCTATTGGCAAAAAAGAAACCCACGCTGAAGCTCATCTATACGCAGATAGAATCGTCCATGAAGGAATTTACTCCCAGAAGAACTAGACCGAGGCCACCCAAAAAACTTGTAGGAGACCACAACAACAATCAGCCTCTTGGCTTGAATAGGCCACGACAGTGGCAAGGACACTTACAAGCATGTCTAGATGACACCAATTCTAAGGTCGCCGAGTGAGAGTCCACTGGATCATTTTCATGCGAAGGAGAGGGCGTGTCAAAGACTTCGTCATGTGAGAAGGCCATAATAGTCACCATGCAGTCAAATAGGCTGTATGCATCAGCCATGGTGGACATAGGAATGAACTCGACTAGATTCGTCATGCTCTGTCTGAAATTTGTTGAGTCTATGTCCGTCATGCCAAGCTTAAAATCATCGTACAACTTGACGAATGCCAAGTCTTTTTCTAGCCTTCCTGGTGGAAAGAGGCTACCAACCCATGCTTGTGAGTCTCTTAGGCCATACCCCATAACTGTGCGGTGTATGTCCTCTGCTGTAGCAAAATCCCGCTTGACCACTTTCACTGCCATTTCCATGAAAGTGATATAATCTTGCGTCATGTTGTAAAAATTGGAGAGGTAAATTGACAAAAATTGTGAATGAAAAATGCTCCGAGTGGAAGACGGGAATAGGACATTCTCCCCAATAACCCTACAAACAGCATCCACCACGGCATCAAGCAGCGAATTGGTTGTAACTCGCATATGGAGAGACATGCAGTCGTCTAGAATTGGGCACTCCCAGTCGTGCATGGGGAGCCAAATGCGCAGGTTTAAGTCTCTATAGTCCATAGTAGCTTGAAACAAAACCAGGAAAGAAAACAACACAGAAAAGAGGGGATGTTTGTGGGTTTACGTTCAATATTTTAATACTATAAATCTTGAAATATATATTTTAATATTTTTTATATCATCTTATTCTAGAATAATTAAATTCTATATTTATATGCATCTTTATCATTTATATTTTTATTTATCAAAATAAGTTATGAGGTTTTTGGACTTGACATAATTCTTGAAGGTCATTGCTTTGGTTCATATAGCAACTTATTTTGAAAAACTATGTAGAATTACCTTATGTTTGATAGAGTTTACATATATGTGTGCAAACTACACTTGGATTACTCCTATTGTCTAACATGTATGACTATAGTCTACATTTAAATTTTCCATTGCAAATTCACATCTCAAGATGGTTATATTTTATGTTCTCAGTTTTGACATTGTTTAATATGACTAATTGAAGGTTTTGGAAGCATAAAAAATAGTTAGACTCTCTGTAGCATTGAAAATGCCCACGAACAGTGATCTCCAAGAAGGAGGAGGTATAACAACTATGATGTTAGGTATTGGCATCGCAGGAGGAGGGTAGTGTCTTTCTATTTTCACATAGCAAGGAATGAGATGATGTCCTATTGATCTATGATGAATTGTCTAGATTGTTTTGGCCTATAGAAAAGTTGCAGGTAAAGGAAAATACATTTCCATGATCGATGTTGCAGCCAAGATCAAACTTTATGAAAACTTTTTTATTTAATTGCATGTTCAATACATGTGATGGGCCACATGGTGCATTTGTAGCCGTGGAGAAGCCTAGAAGATACTCGACCAGAAGATCACATCTGTTTAATCTACAAAGTAAATGTATTCCTCCAAATTTTTTTATTTTTATTTTTTGACAAAAGGAAAAATATTTATTTAATTTTGGAAAAATAGCCACAAAGGATGTTTTGAGATCTCTAGATTTTTTTGTAGTCTGTTAGTTGTTGGGTAGGGAGCTTTATGGTTTTGTAAATTATCTGACAGGCAATGTAAGACTATACAAATCATCTTCACTGTCTAACTTTTTCCCATTTTTCATTGGATGTTTTTGATTTGCTGTCCAGGTTGGGTAAAATTAAGGTATAGTATATAAGCATCCATACCTCATTAAATTTATATTAACATTTAAAAAAATAGTAATACACAAATATATTGTCATATACATGTTTAAATTATGAAATATGGTGTAGTTCTACAAACATTTTACAATTAGGTGAGATTTTTATAAAATAATTAAAGAATTGAAAATTTATGAAATTACTAAATCATAAAAATATAATTATAATTAATATTTTATAAAAAATGATTTTATATATAATTAATTTCATAAGTAAATTATAAAACCTTTAGAGCTTTGAATCTTAATATGGTAATTTAAAAAAAAAAAAAAATTGTTTAAATTTAAAATAAAAATTTGTCAATAATACCGGCATACACTTCTTTTCACATGAACATCATGGCACTTGCACTTGCAGCATGGGAATATTGTGACTGACATATGCAACTCATTTGATTTGTCAGTTATTTTGTATCACATTGCACAATATACTCTCTGAAATTCATTCCAAGCTCCCTGGACTAAATATTCATTGAATGTCATATACAAAGTCTATAACATAGAGCCATATTCATTGAATGTCAGAATCAGGGTATGGGAATCCAACCATATAGATATTCGTTACCCCCACTTTGTATTATTATTTTAATGCCCAACTTCATGGTTGTTCCATTTGATGATTTGAAAGTACCATCTATTGCCTTGAAATAATTGTTGTTGTTATTCTTTGCTTCAATTCTTCAGCGGTTTGGTTATATGTAAGAGGGAGCTTTGTTTGGTCTATGGCTATGATGTCTGAATGGAGATACTGATGAAATGGAGACTGTTGGGATTGGGGTATTGCAGGTACTTGCACTTGCACCATGGGAATAGTGTGACTGGCTGCAACTCATTTGATTTGTCCGTTCTTTTGTGTTGCATTGTACTATGTACTCTCCAGGAATTCATTCCAAGCTCCCTGGATTGAATATTCATTGAATGTCATATACAAATTCTATAACATACAACCCTATTCATGTTGAATTTAAAAATTGAGCAGGGGATAATTTTAGTACTGTGGTGAATGAGGAGAAGATAGTTTGCCTTTCTAATAAGGGATTTTGTCTTGTGTTTCCTTCAAGGTTTTTGTTTTGGGTTCGAGCCTTGGTGAGGTTCTTTTTAGAAAGGGGTGTTTTCCTATTGATGTTTGTGAGCTCGTTGAAGGACAGTAAGGGCACAATGGACCCTGGAAAGTATGTTCATTACATGGCCGAGAAGGTTGAGGCTCTAGAGTGCCTATACAACAATTTTCCTAAGCCTAGCTCTATTCGCAGACAAAAACTCATATAAGAGTTCCCTATTATTTATAATATCCAGCCAAAGAAAATAAAAGTTTTGTTTCAAAATCGTAGGTGAGATTTCCATGATTTGTATTCCAAACTCAAGATGTCCTCTAGATTCTTCTCCCCTATTACAAAGATTATGATTTTTCTCATTTGGGTTCAAATTTGTCATGTTTATGTATGTTCAGTTATTTTTGGTGGTGTAGAAGGACCTTTACTTTATGAATTAGTGGACATGCATTTCCATTGTAAATTCAATCTTAGGAAGTTTGTGTACATGTATTTTTTTTTTCATGTTTTCTTTCGTCTTAACTTCTTCATGATAACTGCACAGCTATAAGGAGAAGCAGATGAAAGATGTCTCTTGGCTTCAGATTGTGAACAAATATCTCACTATCATGAATAAATTTTTAATGGAGGAGAATGACCACTTGCAGAAGCAGGTTTTGTGGAAGTTATATGCAAATGGTTATTTCAGGCACCAGTTACAAAATATTTTGGGTTTTTCTTAGGATTTATCAAGGTTATTCATCATTCTTCGGTTAAGGATGTGCACTTTTTTTAAAGAATAGATGAGTAAATGTATGGGGTCTGTCACAGGTCACGGAAGTTTTTTTTTTTTTGAGAGTAAAGATGCGTATATTTTGAGGGTTACTATGACTGATCTTTGTTTTCTAGACATTCATGATTCTTTGTTCTGTACACATTTTCTAATATTTAATTTTAAGGATAGTTGCAGCACATATGGAGGGGTTTTTATGGCTGATTTTTTTTCTCATTTTTCATTATTTTGCACATGGTCATAGTAAAAAGTAGTCAACATCAATAATAAAACCATATGACATTGTGGCAACCTCCAAGAGGCACTAGCCCTATAGGGTATGTATGTATTGCCATTATTTAATGATTTGAACAGTTGGGTTAATAAATGTTACATAGGTTTTGTTTTTGTTTTCTTCTACAGATCATGTGGCTCTAACATTTTATGTGGTTTTCTAGTTTTTATCTTTCTTAATTTGCGTATGGCTTGACTCTTCATGGTTTATTTATCTCTTTCTTCTTTAGATTGATATCTATTGTAGAGGAGACTTTAACAAAGTTTCTTTCAAAGGCTACAAGAACTGCTATTGAGTGGATCTAGATGCCTGGGATGAAGGTTCGTAATAACTTATTGCTATTTCTATCTAGTAATTTATTGTCGTGATTGTTTATATTTAAATATTTATTCCTCACTCTTGGTGTAGCTTGATCTAGATGCTATTGGAATTGTTTCTATTTCACACGGTTGTCCTAGAGTAGTTGCACAAGCTTGTCTTGTAGGTCTAGAACCTACGAAGGTAATGGATCCTTATCCCGTAGTAGTTGATTTGGGAATTTTTCTATTGATGGATGAGTTGGTATTTGAATCTTTGTCATGTTTAAGCTGGTTCAGGTTGTATTATTTCTCAAAGATCGCCCATCTTGGTTTTTGGATTGGTCTGGTCTGTGGATGTAATGACTGCATTCTCTACTGAAAATGGAGGAAATGTTGAGATTTTATATGCACAGGTTGATAGAATCGCATGACAATTTGATTTAAGGTTGGGTAATATTTTTCCTTGTGGTATGTAAGGCAATGCCTAATTTGCATCAGAATAATTGCAGATGTATGCTCTAACTACCCTATCTTCTACTCGGTATTTTTGGACTATGTGATATACCTCTATGATGGAGGATGGCAGTCTTGTGGTATCTAAATTCAGCTCACATTGACATTTGAGTTTTAAACACATTGAGATGTTAATTGTTTTACTTTTTCTCTGATTGTCATACCCCTATTCAATATCAACCACAAAAGAATGAACTCATTAACATGACATTTTTGTTAGGGTTTGTTAGAGATCTTTAAGTGATAAGGGAGGTCTAAGCATTCCACTAGTGCCACATTTTGTGAGAGAAAAAATGTTTCCAAGTGGATGTTTGATTCGAACATGTGAAGATGATAGCTATATAATTCATATTGTTGACCATATGGATATGGAGGTAGGGAGGACTTTTTTGAGAAATCTAGGATGAATGGATTGTTATAACTTATCTCAAATATTCTGAAAGTCTGGCTAATTTATTTCCAATGAAAATAATTCAGCCATGGAGGTTCTATTGGAAATGAGTTGAGTAACTGAGAGGGGGGATGAATCAATTACCACAAAAAAAAATCCAAGTCCCTTAGATGTCTGAAATAAAATTATCACTATTATTCGGTTAACACAGATATTCAACTGTCACTCGGTTAACAAAGAAAAATTTAAGATATTAACTGTGATTATCCTTTAGTGATAAAATGTAGAAACATAAATCGTAAATCAAGTAACATGTACACAAATAACACCAATATTTAAAGTGGAAACCCAAATTGGGAAAAACCACCAATTGCAACTAGTCAATGTTTTTACTCTTTTGATGTGAGCCCTGTTAGGAGCCAGCCCTGTTAAAGGTTACAATAACACACTATTAGGTTACAATAACACACTATTAGTTGTGACCCTATTAGAGGGTTTAATCACCCTATAAGGAGTGGACTTGTTAGAGGCCTTCAAACCCTTCAATGTAGAAATGTCACCTTGTGAGAGGATTTACAAAATACTATTAAGTCTACTCTGTAAAGAGATTTTAGATCACTGCTACAATTGTTAGAGAGTAACAATGGATTGACCTGTTTGATGAAGAAACTATCTTTGTTGATTCAAATATCTTCTTTGGTTTTAATAACTTGATCCTCACTGATCGAATATTCTATTACAGCTATCATGTATGTTTTGTCCTTAATCAGAATCTCATCTGATTTTGCCTCCACTCTTCATATCACACACATACATCTCTTACACACATTCAATCCAGAATTTACCTTGTATATATATGATAGGCCTTGTCAAGTTGGCTTGAACAACCTTCCAAATAAATAATAAAATTTAAGTCTAGTTTCAGCTGCATATAACCAATTAACCATAAAATGTAAACTATTTTTAGTCGGCTGACACTAAAAGCATAACTCAGTTAATACTGCAATCCTTCAATGCCTGACCATTATGATAATGCCCAAGTGAACTCTGTTAGAACTGAAAATCACTTTGGTCTTCTTCAATGCCTAAGAGAACTTGGCATACACTGACTGTGCTTGGTTTGGGTATAGATATTTGTGTAAACATCAATGACAATACACAATTGAATAATTTTCATCAACAATCTCCCTCTTTAGCATTGATGACAACACAACATGTCATAATACAAAGAATTATAGAGAAAAAAACACAAGAATCAAATTTTATTAATGTCCTTAGCTTCATTTTGATTCTCATCTAGAAAACTCCCTCTGTCTTCACAATCACTGAAATACAGATTTCTCCCTCTTACATTAATCTATGTTTCTGATCAAATTTCTCCCTCTATCATCAAATAAAATTTATCCCTCTGTCATCAATAATCTCTTTTCTTCAATAATTTATTTTGGCATGACATCAATAATCTCTCCCTCTTTGACAACCCATGCCAAAGACACTATCCAATACATATACAATGAAGTTGTAATATACCTCTTTGTACTGATTCATATGCAATGAGCTCTAACAATCAGCATCATTATGTTAAATATGTTTTGTAGCTCAGTTAATGCATCAATAATCTATCCATTAGTGAGCCTCAGTAAGGGGAATCACCCCTAGCTTTCCTCTAAGATACAAGAATGCATCCTTAGGTAACGGTTTTATAAATATGTTTGCAATTTGTTCTTTAGTATTCACATATTCCAACCTTACTTCCTTTTCCTGAACCAATTATCTCAAGAAATGATACTTTATTGCAATATACTTAATCTTAGTATGCATCACATTGTTATTTGAAATGTTAATAGCACTAGTGTTGTCACAGTAGATAATAACTGGTTCTTTGATTTTCTCCTTCATACCTAACAAAACTTGTTTGAACCATATGATATTTGAACAATTCACTACTGCAACAACATACTCTGCCTCTATTGTAGACTGAGAAATGAAATTTTTTTCCTTGCTTGTCCAAGAGACTAACCTCTTACAGATAAATAATGGCCTACCACTTGTGCTCTTTCTGTCATCAACACTTCCTTCCCAATCAGCATCAATAAAATTCTTCAAATCAAAGTTTCCTCCTTTCTTATACCATAATCCATACTCTTCAGTACCCTTAAGATATCTCATAATCCTTTTGAAAGTCATCAATAGATTCTCTCTAGGATTAACTGAAAACCTTACAACAATACCAACTGCTAATGCAATATCAGGTCCAGTTTGAACAACATATTGAATTTTACCAATCATGGGTCTATAGGTAGTCTGATTTGCTTCCTTTGAGTCATCATCCTTAAAAAACTTATATCCAGTAGACATAGGTGTCCCAACTGGTCTGGAGTCTTCCATTCCAAATTTATTCAGTGTCTCTTTGATGTATTTAGACTGAGTAATGCAGATACCATCCTTCATCTAATAAACTTGTAAACCAACAAAGATTTGATTTCTCCAAACATAGACATCTCAAATTCCTTGCTCATAGCTTTGGAGAATACTTTGCATAAATCGTCATATCCAGTAAACAGTATATCATCAACAAATATCTCTGATAATAGTATCTTGTTTTGAGGTCCTTCTTTGACATACAAGCTACTATTGTAATTAGTTCTCTGAAATACAGTACTTACTAGGTAACCATGCAATCTTTCATACCATGCTCTAGGAGCTTGCTTTAGTCTATACAAGGCTTTGTGAAATTTGCAAACCATATTCCTTTTTTTAGGATCTATAAAACCTTCAGGTTGCTCAATATAGACTTCCTCTTCAAGAATTACATTCAAGAGTGCAGATTTTACATCCATTTGGTATACCTTGAATCCTTTATGTGCAACATATGCTAGAAGAGTTCTGACTCCTTCAAGTCTTGCAACAGGAGAAAAATTTTCTCCATAATCAATGCCCTCTTCTTGAGCATATCCTTTACACACTAATCTTGATTTGTTTCTAGAAACTTCACCTTTTTCATTCATCTTGTTTCTAAAAACCCACTTAGTACCAATCACATTCTTGTCTTTTGGTCTAGGTACAAGAGTCTAGATTTTTTTTATATATCTACTCAATCTCTTTGTTCATGGCTTTTATCTAGCTTTCATTATTCAATGCATCTTTTATAGATCTAGGTTTAATTTCACTAAGAAAACATGTAACTTTAATTTGTTTCCTTCTCATTACACCTTCATTCTGATCTCCAATTATTTTCTCAGGTGCATGATGCCTCCTGACGTATTTTTCAAGTATAGGTTCCTTCCTCTTTGATTATGGGCTTGTTCCACTTGGTTCACCATGTTCAAATATTCTATTCTGCTCTTCTGTCTAATACTTGGGTTCCACTATCTGAGACTCGGGCGCCAGTTTCTGTGACTCGGGTGCCTCTGTCAGTGACTCAGTTCCCTCTGTCTGTGACTCAGTTTCTTCATTTAGCATCTTGGGATGTACAGGTTGCAACAAGGTTTATACTGATTAATTCAGTGGTTGACATGGTTGTTATCCAATCACCATTACATGTCTCTTAGGTATAGTATCAGGTTCATAATACACAAAGTTCTTGTAGTCCTTAGGCTCTTTACTGCTCTATTCTTCACTTCTCTCTGCAAACTCATCAATCTTTACATGCACACTTTCTATAACTTTATTAGTAGTAAGATTAAAATATATATATGTTTTTTTTTACAGGAGTAGTCTGGGAATATACCTTCATCACCTTGGACATCAAATTTTCCATTTCTTGCTTCCTTCAAGATGTAACATTTACTTCCAAATACTTTGAAATAATGAACATTAGGTTTATAGCCATACCATAATTCAAAAGGTGTCTTCTTGGTACCTTTCTTTAGTTGAACTCTGTTCAAGGTGTGAGATGTACTGCTGATGGCTTCCTTCCAGTATTTGGTTGCAACATTCTTTTCAATCATCAAGTTTCTTGCACAATCCATAATAGATCTTTTTCATCTTTCTGCTATCCCAATTTTCTATGGTGTACTTGGGGAAAATACTTGTCTCTTGATTCCTCTTTCATTGTAGAATTCATTGAACTGATTAGAAATGAATTCACCTCCTTTTTCAGATCTCAAGCATTTAAGTTTCTTTCCTATTTCTTTCTCAACTTTGGCAAGGTACTAGTTGAACTTCTGAAAAGCTTCTGATTTTTCTTTGAGAAACAAAATAGTCATCATTCTGGAATGGTCATCAACAAATAGAATGAAATAATTCTCACCTGTGTAACTTTTTTTTCTAATTGGTCCACACAAATCAGTATGCACTATCTCCAAGACTTCTTTTGTATGGTAATTCTTTCTCTTGAAGCTATTTTTTCCCATCTTCCCAATTTGACATTGTTTGCATATTGCTAATTCAGGTTTCTTCCGAATAGGAACACCTCTTACTCTTTTTTTCTTGCTTATGTTGACCAGGTTATCAAAATTCACATGACACAACCTCTTATGCCATAACCATCTTCCTTCAACTTGTGCAATAAAACATGAACTTTCAATGAGATTAAGATAGAATAGATTACCTTTTCTTTTCCTGTCAGTTCCAACTAGGTTTCCTTTGCCATCCAAGAGCTTGGCCTTACCATTCATGAATTCTACCTTGAAACTAGTTTTATTCAGCTGTGGCACACTTAGTAGATTGTGCCTTAGTCATTCAACCCAATAAGCATTATCACATTTGATTTCGTTTGTTAGAGAAATAAAACCTTTACCTTTCACATAGAAAGGTTCATCATTCCCAAAATTGACACTCCCACCATCATAGTACTCAAGATGTTCAAATTTAGTTTTATCACTAGTCAGGTGGTGAGAACAACCACTATCAATTATCCATGTGTCATTCTTGCTAATATGAGATTAAAGTGCATTCTTTTCATTATCTTCATTGTCTGACTCATCCTTAATATCAATGTAAACCATTTCATCTTCATCTTCATCACTATCAAAATCTTTAGCAATATAACATTTCTTACCATTGTCCTTGTAGCTTTTGTAACTCTTGAAATCCTTCTTGCCTTTGTAATTGTTGAAATTTTTCTTATCTTTGTATTTTTTTTTGTACACTTAGCAACAATGTGACCAACCTCATTACATGGAAAGAAAATCAATGGTATTCTTCCTTTATACTTTCCTTTGGCATCTCTCTTTGCAAGTAATACTTCAATGATTTCCAAATCTTCATCATCAGAATCATCATCACTATCACTATCAATCTGTTTTCCCCTCATCTTACCAAGGTTTAATTTAGAGACTCAAAATTGCTAGGATTAGGAGAGTAATTGGCAAATTTATCCAACTCAAAAGTTGTTAGCCTTCCAACCAATGCATCTAGAGTTATATCATTACTGTACCTCATCTCTTGAATAGCTGAAACTCTAGTAGCATAGATAGGAAGAAAAGTTCTCAATACCTTACTAACCACTGTTTTGTCTTCAATTGTTCCACTGGTAGCTTTGATACCAATTGTTGGAAATGAGTTGAGTAACTAAGAGGGGAGGGGTGAATCAGTTACCACAAAAATAAATCCAAGTCCCTTAGATGTCTAAAATAAACTTATCACTGTTACTCAGTTAACACAAATATTCAACTATCACTCAGTTAACAAAGAAAAATTTAAAATATTAACTGTGATTATCCTTTAGTAATTAAATGTAGGAACATAAAGCATACATAAAGTAACATGTACACAGATAACACCAAGATTTAACTTGGAAACCCAATTTGGGAAAAACCACCAATTGCAACTAGTTACTATTTTTTGCTCTTCTGAAGTGAGCTCTGTTAGGAGCCAACCTTGTTAAAGGTTACAATAACACACTGTTAGGTGTGACCCTATTAGAGGATTTAATCACCCTATAAGGAGTGGCCTTGTTAGAGGTATTCAAGCACTTCAATGTAGAAATGTCACCTTGTGAGAGGATTTACAAAAGAATATTAAGTCTACTCTGTAAAGAGATTTTAGATCACTGCTACAATTGTTAGAGTGTAACAATAGATTGACCCGTTTGACGAAGAAAATCTCTTTTCTATTTCAGATCTCTTCTTTGGTTTTAATAACTTGATCCTCACTGATTGAATATTCTATTGCAACTCTGTATGTTTTTTCCTTAATCAGAATCCCATCTGATTTTGCCTCCACTCTTCATATCAAACATAGACATCTCTTACACACACTCAATCCAAACTTGACCTTGTATATATATGATAGGACTTGTCAAGTTGTCTTGAAAATCTTTCCAAATAAATAATAAAACGTAAGTCTGTGAGTTGCATATAACCAATTAACCATAAAATGTAAACTGTTGTTAGTCGGCTAACACAAAAAGCATAACTCGGTTAATAATGCAATCCTTTAATGTCTAACCATTATTGTAATACCCAAGTCAACTCGTTTAGAACTAAAAATCACTTTGATATTCTCCAATGCCCAAGATAAATTGGCATACACTAACAATGATCAATTTGGGTATAGACATTTGTGTAACATCACTATATTTGTGTAAACTTCAATGACAATACACAATTGAATAATTGTCATCAACAAGGTCCCTAAAGTACTACAATCATTGTATGAGTCATCTTCCATACCACAATGGCGGTAAATTCTTAAGTCATTTTAAATTTGTATACATCATTCATTGAAATGAATACTCACAGTCAATGTCAATTATATTTACTATATGCCAGAACTCATCACAATTCTTTGAAGGTATCTAATTGTGCATTGTTCTTTAATCTGATGTTCTAATCAATTATCTTTTCCAATTAGCATTTGTGTCAGTTGTGCCAAGTAGCACAAGAGGTTTCAAGTGATATGGTCCCTGGATGGGGAAGGCAACCCTCTGTATTAAGGATGTTTAGCAAGAGATTGTGCAAGTGAGTATTCTCACTATGAGACATGTCTTGTCTTTGTGTATGTTTCAATATTATGTTTGGTTGACTGTTTATTGGATAACAAGGGCTTCAATGAGGTTTTTAATAGCTTTGCTAATGACGGTTGGTCTTTGATGGGAAGTGATGGGGTGGATGATGTAACTATCATCAATTCTTCTCCAAGAAAACTTTTTCTTTCACATCTTTCTTCACCCGATTGGATTTGTGCTTTTGGAGGTTGTGTCCTTTATGCCAAGGCATCCATGCTATTGCACGTTGGATATCTGTTGTTACCTTTGATAATTTTGAATTTTTTGAATAATTTTATGCTCAAGATCAAACCATAATCACATCTTGATTTCCAAACTTGGATTTTTAGAATGTGCCTCCATCATTAATTGTTTGATTTTTGCGATCTCATAGATCAGAATGGGCAGACAGAAATATTGATGCCTATTTTGTAGCTTCTTTGAAGACAAGTTGACTCAATTAACTTCTTTGTTTCCTTGCATGTGCATGAAGTTCTTGGAGGTTATAAAGTTGGAGTGCAATGACCTCACAGAGGAGGAAGAATTTTTATCTAGAGATATGTTTCTTTTGCAGGTATTTTATTATTTTATTGAATTTTTTTATCTAGTTGTTATGATATTTGGAATGGGCAGTGTAATATATATGAGATATTTTTGGTTGAAAAGCTTAATGTTTTGAATTGGACATCTATGCAGTGGAATCAATGAAAATATAGTTGGTGCTTGTGCTAAGTTGGTGTTTTCTCCAATAGATGCATCTTTGACTAATAGTGCTCCTTTGTTGCCTTCAGGTTTCCAAGCCATTCCCCTGGGTTCTAGAATAGTAGGTATATTTGCAAAGCACGGTAGCAGATTAAAGATGATCTTCGTGTGTTCTTAATATAGTGATAGATTGTGCAAATGTTTTTTTGTGATGATATATTTGTCCTTAATATAATGATAGGTCATGCAATTATTTTTTTGAGATGAAATAACTTGTATTTATAAGATAAGATAAAAAAAAAACTATAATGGAGGATAGTTCTAGTCCAAATAGAACATTAGACCTACTATCTACACTTGAGGTTGGTCCAACAGGTGCTCGTCTTCCTAGTGATTATGGTGGAAATTCAAGAAACCTAAGATTTGTATTTGATGCAGGAGCATCTTAGGTCATTGGCAATCCTTCTCAACCAAAAAATATGTTTGTTTTGTTCTTTATTTTTTTTGGAGGCTGCTCGGGAATCTCTCTGTTGCTCGGGTCTGTCACTGGGTCATGCTTGTTCCTATTGCTCGGGTGCTTTTTCTCGGGCATGCTTGTTTTCTATTTCTCGGATTTATCTTCTAACACTCGAGTTTTTTTCCTATTTCTCGGGGTGCTCTTTGACCGAGTCACTCTGTTTCTTGGTCATCCTTTGCCCGAGATGTTTATTTTGGAGTTGGATCTAGTGGCTGACTTCTTTAGTTATTTTCCATGGCTTAATTGATTTGGGGTCTCTCATTGGGATCTGTGTGGACCTAAATCTAGGTGTCACTTATGGATTTAAGCACCAACATATTTTTTGACTCTTGTATATATTTATTTCTATGTTATTAATTTTAGTTAGTTCTTCAGTAGGATTTTGATATCAGTTTTAGAAGATAGAAGATTAATTATTGAAATATCTGGAAGGCAGGTCTGTGACCTCGCATGTATGAAGATCAATTTGTAATTCAGTAAATTTATATGGCCCCAACTAGGAACTCCTTACAGCCTGGCATGTAATGAGTTTGATCAAATAATGAAAAGGATCTCTATTGTTTCTTCTCTCACTCTATTGTTGGTTGTGTAGGCGCACTTTTAGTACCTCTATTTTGAAACTTTTGAAATCAAGTCCTATGAAGAGAATTCCCAAATATTCCCAGCCTCCCATAATATATTTTTGTATTAATTGGATTGATTCAGAACTCGAAGGTTTTTCATGTAGATTTTAGTTTAAAATGCAGATCATTCCTCTCAAAATTCACTTTCAATTTTAAGATTCAAGCAAGTTTCATATCCAAAGGCACTGTTATGAAAACTCAGAAATGCTGATATGAATTCAGACTTTCAGATTAAAGTCTCAAAGCTATGGATTCATCCTAAGAAAGATATTAGATACCCATCCAAGAATTGGGTTTGCTTCATATTTGAACTCATGTATACTCAGCTTGTGCAAAGATTAATTAATTATTGTGGATGAATTTCGGTACCAGAGTAAAGACAAAGTTTTGTGGGTGACTTCTTAAATTTTGAAGTTATTAATATAATTCATAATTTAAGTCATTTGATATGAGCATAGTTGGTATGAAACATGGATTAAGTATGGTAACAGAAGTTCAATGTGGTGATAGCCCAAGAGGTGAATCCAACATTGGCTTCATTTAGGAAGAAGAGGAGTTTGTAAATCAATTGAATTGATTAATAAAAAGAAGTGTGTCTTCTCTTTATGTTACAAGATGGTGATTGAAGACATATCTACCTTGAAATGAGATTGGTTTTGAAGAAAATATGATATGGTAGAACATCAAACCAGGTGGGTTGTTTGCAAGAATAAGATTGATGCCTGGTGTTGCTTACAGTCAGTCGCATCAGAAATTGGGAGTCCCAACACTAGTTTTCGCACTAGAATTTGAATTTCCCTCCATAATCTTGATGAATGGTTAAACATTTTAAATCGATACAAATCCAAGTACTAATCTTGAGTAGTGAGAGGTGCGGTTTGATGGGAAGTGAAAAATGAATTTATTAATGCGAATTTCACATTAGAAGTTGAAAAGTCCACCAAAGAAGTCAAGAAGCAGAAAATGAGAAATCTTCTATGGCTTTCACACTCGGCATGTAAGTTTCCACCATGGAAGTGAAAGATGAAATTTCTGCCAAAGAGAAGCACTTGAACGGGTAATTGGTGAGATTGGATCTCATTTCCCTCAAATTCTTAGTAGCTCAAAGAGAGATGATTGCAGGTGTTGCATCACAGTCAAATGGTAAAAGTGCGAAGAAGCCAATTTCCCAGTAAGAAGGAGAGGCAGAAAATGTCCCTCCCATATTCATTTTCTGCCAAAGGAGAAGCCAATGTCCAAATTTCCACTTTTCACAGTCAATTAGTAATGCATGCCCACTACCTGGAGAAAGTCTAGGGATTCATTTTGTAATGATCAGACGATGTGTTCCGATGAATCAAAGAACGAAATCATGCTCCTACCCAAATAGTGGAAAATGAAGTGCCTTGTGTATTTTCTGCCAGAGAGAAGGCCCATGCTCATTTTCCACCAACAGGCTCTGTTGAAAACTTGATGCTTATATTGAGGAAATATAGATGAGCCATTAGTTTCATGAATGTATTGTCTTTCGACATCATCACTACTAGTCTGAAGAATCCAAAATCCTGAGATGAATTACTAACCCGAGATCAAACTGTGGAGATGCCAGTAGAGATGTGGTAGAAGACATCCATCAAATGAATGATATTGGAGAAGGAGCTTGAGTTCTATCTTTGAAGCCGCTAATTCTGACAGCAAGGACAAGAGACACCCACGGTTAGAGGTGACAGAGTCCCTAAACACAACAAGCACACAAAATTCCAAATGGATTGAATGACATAAAAGCTCTTGAGAAGAAATACACACAGAAGGGCCTTGGTGATCAGACATGAATGACTTTGGATTGGCCCATCGCTGCTTATCTACTCACAAAGAAGATTGAACACTTGTGTGGCAGACAAGTGCATAACAAACAAGGCATCATATCAAGAAAGTAAGAAGAGATTCAAAAGAAAAGATAGGATTAATTCAATTTCAATACCTTCTAATGGGCAGAGGGAGACCGAAATTAGTCTATCATGCTTGAGAAACAATGATGTGAGCTTATGGTTGATGACAATTGACAGAGGAATTTGATTATATGTTGGATATTGATGGAGTAAGAGTCTTATTGGTGATAGGCGAGAACTTCATATGAAATTGAGATAGTTAAAATCTAAAATCTCGATGGTAACTCCGGCATCTCACAGCAAAAATCTAGATTGTCGAGTTCACCAAAAGATCCAAAGGTGAATGTAAGTGATGTTAATGGAGACCGAGCATCAATGAAGAGTCAGACAGAAACATGGGAAGGCACATTATCAGTCACAGAGAAAATGAACCCAAAAAGATGAAGATGAGGCATCAAAGTTAGATGGAAGGAAAGATCCAAGCTTTATTTGGACACTCTGCTCTTAACTGACCGATCTGCTTGATATTCAGAGTTTGATAATGGCAAGAGGCCGAGTGATGGGAAATTGATTTGTGGTAAAATATGAAATCTGAGACTGGTAAAGATGATTAATTGAGTCATACTTTCTGCCAAGTCTGAAGGATGGTTTCTATTTGTGATAATCTGCCTCTATTAAATCATTCACAAGAAGAGGCTGACTGTAGCACCCATGGTAATGCAAGCATCATGATCATTAATCCCATAGCACATGGCAATTTGCTAAAGTGACACCTAAGACACTGGAAAATATGTTGATATCACCAGAAATACAAGGATCAAGCATGTGAATAAAACGTAGCCTCTAAAGCTTTGTGCACAGATGAATTAATAATGTTGTGTGTTCAGTCAAGTACCCAACACACTAGTGGTTTGACCTCAACTCATGGACAGATGTTGAACTATATCTTTCCCATGGATACTTAATAAATAAACTAATGACATGAGAAAAGGTCTCATTTTTGTATGCCTTAGAAAGGAAAAATTCTTTTTAAAGGTGGAATCAGTTACAAAGTAAGAAAACACCGAAAAGGCAGATTTAAAGAGATAAAGCGGTGTAATGTAAAAGAAAGAAATAGTTATCATGAAACTAAAATTGAAAGGTCATCGGGAGAAACAAAACAGTCAAGGAGGCAAATCTATTTGTTGTAATTTGTTTCCATGGCTGGGGGTTCTTCTCGACTGCAGGAGACAGAGTGCTTTTGGAGTAGAGAAGAGGGCATTTAGTTTTCTGCATTTTCTATTTATGCATTAGAGATTTATATTCTGTTTTTGTAATAGATTTGGCTGGAGATTTGCAAGAAAATAAAATCAGAGCATGTTTATTTGTTGTGTTCCAAATAAAGAAGATTCTTGTTTTGAATCAGAGAATTTGAGCATTATTTTCTATTTATATTCAATCAGAGCATTGTTGTAATCAGTTTTGGACATTATCCTATGTCTTGTGTCAAATACTGAATGTGTTGTAGATCGGAGCATTTGCATGCATTCTTATTGCAGAAATCTGAATATTTAATCTTCATTTCTTCATTGCATTCGCATAATCTACATTCATAGTTGAATTACCAATGCTAGGAAGTCATATGAAATATGGGTTCTGGGAGTTGGCTAGTTTTAGGGTTGGTTTCACTGCCTGAGTTAGTCTTGTCTGGGGCTGGCTTGGTTTTCCTCTTCCGTTCTCAGGTTAAGAACGTACCCAATTAGTTTAGGAACAAAAAAATTCCTTGAATATCATTTATAAGGGAGTTGTACCTTTCAATTCAGAGGAAGTCTATTAACCTGATGATAGAATATCCAACTATTGTTAGATGATTGTTTCTTAGAAATCTGGGCATTTGGGAGTTTGTTAATCACTCTTTTAAGTCTAAAAATGTGGTTGAAGAAGCGGTTGCAAGAATAGATTTTGTACAAGGAATCTCAGTGACTAATGAAGTGTTGCAACACCATGAAGAAGATAAAGAGTTGGACTATATTTTTCTTTGTCATGAAATAGAAGTTAATCAATTCTTGGTGCCGACTAAATGTAAGTGTTCTTCTACAATTGATTCAAGCATTGAGGTTTTAAATTTGGAAGAAAAACTCTCAGAATTGATAGCCACAAAGAATGATGAAGTTGTTTCAGATTGGATTGATCCTATGAGTAAAGAAAGTACATGCTATTTCAGTTTTGATTTGAATTTCAAATTTTCTCCTTAAGATGATCACATTGGATATCAGTATAATGCAATAAATTTTTCAGAATTGTGTGAATATACAGATTTTGTCAATTCTGGTTTGAATGCTAAAATCTCTGTTAAAAATGATATTGTCAAAGGTGGCAAATGTGAATATGTTTCAGTATCATTTTCAGAATCTTTTGAATATTTTTCTTCTTCACAAAGAATGGTGGAATGTCTGAGAAGTGATGTGCAGGAGAGTGTAGAAGAATAGGAGATTTATAATGAGGCATGGCTATTCGAGAAATGTTTTTGGGTCACTAAGTTTTGGCACCTTGTTAGTTTGGCTTTTAGAAATGAAGAGTTTGCCAGGAGGTCTTGGTTTTGGTTCAGCCTTGCGAAGCATAATCCACTTTTCTAGAGGGGCTCATATTTTTCTTTGTCGGTTAATGGTCATGTGTGAGTTTCTTCCTGCTTACCCTTCTTTTGGTGAGGCTTCCCCACCTGTTTGTAAAAAGGTTTGCTTCTATAAGTTTTGGTGTGCTTAGCTTAGCCTTTCCCGCTTTCTCAGTTTTGGTTTTACCTTGCTCCCCTCTGCCCTTTCGGAAAGTAGCTATTTGTTGTCCTCATTTTTCCTAGACTCTGTAGCCCAATCGATAAGGTACTTTTCTTTTGCTAGAGATACTGGATTCTTTATGTACTTTGCAGTACATAATCCCCATTCAGAGCCAGCTATAGGCACACTTTTAGTACCTCTATTTTGAAACTTTTAAAATCAAGTCCTATGAAGAGAATTCACAAGTATTCCCAGCCTCCCCTAATATATTTTTGTAAAAATTGGATTGATTCATAACTCGAAGGTCTTTCATGTAGATTTTAGTTTAAAATGCAGATCATTCCTCTCAAAATTCACTTTCAAGTTTAAGAATCAAGCAAGTTTCATATCCAAAGGCACTGTTATGAAAGCTAAGAAATGCTGATATGAGTTCGGACTTTCAGATTAAAGTCTCAAAGCTATGGATTCATCCTAAGAAATATATTAGATACCCATCCAAGAATCAGGTTTGCTTCATATTTGAACTCATGTATACTCAACTTGTGCAAAGGTTAATTAATTATTGTGGATGAATTTTTGTGGGTGACTTCTTAAATTTTGAAGTTATTAATATAATTCATAATTTAAGTCATTTGATATGAGCACAGTCAGTATGAAACATAGATTGAGTATGGTAATAGAAGTTCAATGTGCTGACAGTCCAAGAGGTGAATCCAACAGCGACTTCATTTAGGAAGAAGAGGAATTTATAAATCAATTGAATTGATTAATAAAAAGAAGTGGGTCTTCTCTTTATGTTACAAGATGGTGATTGAAGAGATATCTACCTTGACATGAGATTAGTTTTGAAGAAAAGATGATATGGTAGAACATCAAACCAGGTGGGCTATTTGTGAGAATAAGATTGATGCCTGGTGATGCTTACAGTCAGTCGCATAAGAAATCGGGAGTCCCGACACTAGTTTTCACACTCAACTTTGAATTTCCCTCCATAATCTTGATGAATGGTTAAACATTTTAAATCAATACAAATCCAAGTACTAAGCCCAAGCAGTGAGAGGAACGACTTGATGGGAAGCGGAAAATGAAGTTGTTAATGCGAATTTCACACTAGAAGTTGAAAAGTTTGCCAAACAAGTCAAGTAGCAGAAAATGAGAAATTCGCTACGGCTTTCACACTCAACATGTAAGTTTCTGCCATGGAAGTGAAAGTTGAAATTTCTGCCAAAGAGAAGCACTTGAAAAGGTAATTGGTGAGATTGAATCTCATTTCCTGCAAATTCTTAGTATCTCAAAGAGAGATGATTATGGGTGTTGCATCACAGTCAAATGGTAAAAGTGCGAAGAAGCCAATTTCCCAATAAGAAGGAGAGGCGGAAAATATCCCTCCCATATTCATTTTCCAGCAAAGGAGAAGCCAATGTCCAAATTTCCACTTTTCATAGTCAATTAGTAATGCATGCCCACTGCCTGGAGAAATTCTAGGGATTCATTCTGTAATGATTAGACGATATATTCTGATGAATCAAAGAATTAAATCATGCTCCTACCCAAATAGTAGAAAATGAAGTGCTTGGTGTATTTTCCACCAATAGGCTCTGTTGAAAACTCGATGCTTATATTGAGGAAATATAGATGAGCCATCAGTTTCATGAATGTATTTTCTTTTGACATCATCACTGCTGGTCTGAAGAATCCAAAATCCTAAGATAAATTACTAACCCAAGATTGAACTATGGAGATGCCAGTAGAGATGTGGTAGAAGACACCCATTGAATGAACGATATTGGAGAAGGAGCTCAAGTTCTATCTTTGAAGCCGCTAAGTCTGAAAGCAAAGACAAGAGACACCCGCGGTTAGAGGTGATAGAGTCCCTAAACACAACAAGCACACAAAATTCCAAATGGATCGAATGACATAAAAGCTCTTGAGAATAAATACACACAGAAGGGCCTCAAAAATCAGACATGAATGACTTTGGATTGGCCCATTGCTGCTTATCTACTCACAAAGAAGACTGAACACTTGTGTGGGGGACAAGTGTATAACAAACAAGGCATCATATCAAGAAAGTAAGAAGAGATTCAAAACCAAATATAGGATTAATTCAATTTCAATACCTTCTAATGGGTAGAGGGAGACCGAAATTAGTCTATCATGCTTGAGAAACAATGATGTGAGCTTATGGTTGACAATAATTGACAGGGGAATTTGATCATATACTGGATATTGATGGAGTAAGAGTCGTATTGGTGATAGGCGAGAACTTCATATGAACTTGAGATAGTTAAAATATAAAATCTCGATGGTAACTCCAATGTCTCACAGAAAAAATCTAGATTGCTGAGTTCACCAAAAGATCCAAAGGTGAATGTAAGTGATGTTGATGGAGACCGAGCGTCAATGAAGAGTCAGACAGAAACATGAGAAGGCACATTATCAGTCACAGAGAAAATGAACCCAAAAAGATGAAGATGAGGCATCGAAGTTAGATGGAAGGAAAGATCCAAGCTTTATTTGGATGCTCTGCTCTTAACTGACCGATATGCTTGGTATTCAGAGTTTGATAATGGTAAGAGGCCAAGTGATGGGAAATTGATTTGTGGTAAAATATGAAATCCGAGAATGGTAAAGATGATTCATTGAGTCATACTTGCTTCCAATTTTGAAGGATGGTTTCTATTTATGATAATCTACCTCTTTTAAGTCATTCACAAGAAGAGGCTGACTATAGCACCCACGATAATGCAAGCATCATGATCATCGATCCCATAGCACAGGGAAATTTGCTAAAGTGACACCTAAGACACTAGAAAATATGTGGATATCATCGGAAATACAAGGATCGAGCATGTGAATAAAATGTAGCCTCTAAAGCTTTGTGCACAGATGAATTAATAATGTTGTGTGTTCGATCAAGTACCCAACACACTAGTGGTTTGACCTCCACTCATGGACAGATGTTGAACTATATCTTTCCCATGGATACTTAATAAATAAAGTAATGACATGAGCAAAGGTCTTATTTTTGTATGCTTTAGAAAGGAAAGATTCTTTTTAAAGGTGGAATTAGTTACAAAGAAAGAAAACACCGAAAAGGTGGATTTAAAGAGATAAAGTGGTGTAATGTAAAAGAAAGAAACAATTATCGTTAAACTGAAACTGAAAGGTCATCGGGAGAAACAGAATAGTCAAGGAGGCAAATCTATTTATTGTAATTTCTTTCCATGGCTGGGGGGTTCTTCTCGGCTATAGGAGACAGAGTGCTTTTGGAGTAGAGGAGAGGGCATTTAGTTTTCTGCATTTTCATTTATGCATTAGAGATTTATATTCTATTTTTGTAATAGATTTGGCTGGAGATTTGCAGGAAAATAAAATCAGAGCATGTTTATTTGTTGTGTTCCAAATAAAGAAGATTCTTGTTTCAAATCAGAGAATTTGAGTATTATTTTCTATTTAAATTCAATCATAGCATTGTTGTAATCAGTTTTGGACATTATCTTGCTTCTTATGTCAAATACTGAATGTGTTGTAGATTAGAGCATTTGCATGCATTCTTATTGCAGAAATATGAATATTTAATCTTCATTTCTTCATTGCATTTGCATAATCTACATTCATAGTTGCATTACCAATGCTGGGAAGTCATATGAAGTATGGGTTCTTGGAGTTGGCTAGTTTTAGGGTTGATTTCACTACCTGAGTTAGTCTTTTCTAGGGATGACTTGGTTTTCCTCTTCCATTCTCAGGTTAAGAACGTACCCAATTAGTTTAGGAACAAAAAAATTCCTTGAATATCATTTATAAGGGAGCTATACCTTTCAATTCAGAGGAAATCTATTAACCTGATGATAGATTATCCAACTGTTGTTAGATGATTGTTTCTTACAAATCTGGGCATTTGGGAGTTTATTGAAAAAGAACAATCTGTTTACCAACATGTTTCTTTCGAGTTGTTTCTGCAAGCTGGTTTGGTAGTTGGGAGAGCCCTTGGCCCCATCTCCATCCCTCTCTTGCATCAAGTGGTATCAAAGAACTGGTGAGATCTAAGTTCCTTCTTATAAACCCTAACCCTAGTTGTTGATATTGTTGTGGGATAGCAGATTGCGATCTGACCTACAATTGTAGAGGGGTTCAAGAGGGTTCGTGGGAGAGGAATTGTAGATCTAGGTCTAGCTTATATTCTTAGATAGATGGCTGCTAGATTGGAAGTTGTTGAGACAGCCCAATGCAGAGGAAGACGTCTTGAGGATGTTAGTGATGATGATTGGAAGAGGTTCAAGGTGAAGCTTCACCTGCACCTGTGATGAATTAGGAAGAAGAAAGATTCCTGCAAGCTTTGACAAGTTGGAAATCCACACCTCGGTTTGATCCTCCTGATTATAGTGGAAATTTGGATTCTAATGAATTGATTGACTGGATAACTCAGCTGGAAAATTATTTTGAATATGAGAATGTATCAGAGGACAAGAAGGTAAAGATTTCAAGTACTAAGCTAAAATGTCATGCATCCTTATGGTGGAAACATTTGCAATTGGATCAAAATAAGAAAGGTAAAGAAAATATCAAGGTATGGGATAAGATGGTAAACAAATTAAAAGGAAAGTTTCTACCTTGTGATTATTAGATTAACCTAATTAGGAGAATGCAAAGTTTGAATTAGAAAGATAGATAATTAAAGGAATATACTGAAGAATTCTATAGATTGGACATCAAATCTGGACATGTTGAAGATGAAGTAGAAAGAGTATCAAGATACCTGAATAGATTTAGAAGTTCCATACAAGATGAGATCAGTTTGTTTAAGATGGAAAGAATTAAGGAGGCATATCAATTTGCCCTAAGAGCTGAGGAAAATTTGAACAAAAGATATGAATGAAGACAAAGAGGTAGATGTGGTAGATTCCCTAGAGGAAGATGTAGATCTCATGAAAGTAGTAGATCTGAACCAAACAAGTCAAATTAAGACACATCTCAAGACAAAGGAAATACTAAATGGAAAGGTGGAATTTTATACTAAGGAAGAGGCAATTACTCTAGAGGTGGTCATAGCAGAAGAGGATTCCTAGTAACTTGTTACAATCGTGGTGAGGAAGGACATAAATCCTTTGAGTGTACACATGCAAGCAAGAAGATCAGTAGTATTAGAAATGCTTTGGTGCAAGAGGACACCAAATGAAGCTGAGAAGGAAGGAAATCTCATGATCTGAAGGATACTATGGAGTGAGAAAGATAAGAAAGATCATGTCCAAAAAAGTTTGTTCAAGACTAGATGTAGAGTTACAGACAAAGTTTGGAAGGTGATTGTCTATAGTAGAAGCTCGGAGAATCTAGAATTTGAGGAAATGGTTACAAAGCTGCATTTGGAGAGGATGAAGCATCCAAAACCCTATCAGATCTCATGGATCAAGGATGAACATACACTAATGGTGAGTGCAATATTTTTTGAATATAAAAATTGGAAAGTATTATGATAAGGTGTTGTGTGATATTATGCCTATGGATTGTTATCATATTTTGTTGGGTAGACCTTAGCAACATGATAGACATGATGGAATATTGAATAGATATTCTATTTGGGTTGATGGTAAGAAGCAAGTTTTGTTACCTTTGGTTGAAGAGTCTGTTGGTGAGATATGTACATGTGTGAAATTTTGTTTGATGGAAGGTAGGAATTTTGTTAAGGATTTGAAAAGAAATGATATTTGTTATGCTTTGATTCCTAACAAACTGAGTAAGAATGTAGTGAGTACATTTATGAGGTTAATGAATAAAGTATTGAAGAAATTATTGAATAAATGTGTGATTGTGTACTTGGATGATATTTTGATATTCAGTAAGACTAGAGAAGAGCATTTGATGCATATAAGGCAAGTGTTGCAGAGATTAAAAGAGGAAAAGTTTCTGATAAATCTGAAGAAGTGTTCCTTCACAAAAGAGAGATTGTGTATTTAAGTTTTGTGATTTTAGCTGATGGTTTGAAGATGGATCCTGAGAAGGTTGAAGCTATACTTGGTTGGCCTACATCTAATATTGTCACTGAGGTAAAGATCATTTCATGGATTGGCAAGTTTTTATAGGAATTTTATGATAAATTTCAGTTCTATTTGTAATTCTATGACAGAGACAATGAGAGGAGACAAAACATAATTCAAATGGACACATGGAGCCAATAAGAGTTTTGAGACATTGAAGTTGAAGGTTGCTGAATTACTTGTGTTAGCATTTCCTGATTTCAATAAGGTATTTCAAGTTGAATGTGAAGCAAGTGGAAGTGCAATTGGAGCTGTGTTGACTCAAGATTAAGGTAAACTTGTTGCTTTATTTAGTGAAAAGTTGAATGATGCTAAGAGAAAATATTATTTCTATGATCAAGAATTCTATGCCATTGTTCAAGATATGAATAAATGGAGACATTATTTGATGCCAAATGAAGTTGTGTTGTATACTGATCATAAGGCTTTACAGTATTTGGGTAGTTACAATAAGTTGAATTAGAGACATATGAAATGGGTAGAGTATTTGCAAAGTTTCACATTTGTGACTAAGCATAAAAGTGGATTTTCTAACAGAGTTTCTGATGCATTGAGTAGAAGAAGATCTTTATTGACTGAAATGAGAATTGAAGTTCTTGGTTTTGATGACATGAAGAGTTTGTATGAAAGTGATCCTGGTTTTTCTGAGTAGTGGAGAGTGTGTAGAGAACTTAATTCAAATCAATCAAGTAAGTATGAAGATTATTTTATTCAGGCTGATATGTTGTTCAAAGGTATTCAGTTGTGTATACCGAGAGGATCAATGAGGTCTAATCTGATAAAGGAGAAACATAGTAGTGGATTGGTTGGACATTTTGGTATTGATAAAACATTGAGTTTGCTTAAGGAAAGGCATTTTTGGCCTCAGTTATATAAGGATGTTCAGAAGTTTATGAAAATTTGTAGATTTTGTCAAGTTGCAAAAGGAGTGAGTCAGAATAATGGTTTGTATACAACAATTACTATTCCTGGGAAACCTTGGAGTGATATCAGCATGGATTTTGTTCTTGGCTTACCTAGGACAGCAAGAGGTAATGATTCCATATTTTTTTTTGTGGATAGATTTTCTACGATGACACATTTCATACCATGTAAGAAAACATCAGATGCAGTACATATAGCAGATCTTTTCTTTAAGGAAATTGTCAGATTGCATGGGTTACCGAGGAGTATCATCTCTGACCGAGATAGTAAATTTGTAAGCTATTTTTTGAGAACACTCTAGAAAAATTTGGATATTGAGTTGTAGTTTAGTTCTATATTTCATCCACAGACTGATGGACAAACAGAGGTTGTAAACCAAAATTTGGGTAATTGTTTGAGATGCTTAGTTGGAGAAACACCAAGTAACTGGGATTTGATGTTGGCACAAGAAAAATTTACATAGAACAGTTTAGTGAATAGAAGTACTGGAAAGACACCTTTTGAGATTGTTCATGGCACACAACCGAGAGGTATATCATATTTGAGAGATATTGTTGGAGAAGAGAAAAGAAGTACTGAAGTAGAGGAATTTTCTAAGTTCATGAGGACATTAAATAAAGATGTATAACAAAAGGGTATGTGCAAGATCATGAGGGGCCAAACTATGCCCTTAAGTGACAATGAAAAATCAGCAAATCAGGGTTAGTCAATTTGACGTGAAAATTTGAACTATCTATCAACCTAATATCAAAAATTTGTAAGAATAGAATCTATAGGAAATTGAATGTAGTTTCTAAACTACTAGGCTTTTTCTGAAAAAAAAATATGATTAGTGAAAGGTATATATTTCAATGCAACAATACAAAAATTTTAGGAAAAAAATAAGTAGGTGTATGTCTGACCACCTTAATCGTAATAAAATGATAATGTTTTTTTATAAGATTTTATATATAAGTAGTACACTCATGCCTGGATCTGACGCATATTTTTTTGTAATTTTATTCTAAAAAAATAATACATTATGAATTTTGTGCTACAATGTTTTCAAAATAAAAAACTCCCATGTTTGACCACCTTAACTCATTGAAAACTTTTAAATTTTTTTTAAAAAAAATCCCTTATAGTAGGCGAATCATAGAATGTGATGCATTTTTCAGATTTCAGAAATGTTATACCATTTAAAATTTATAGTTGTTTTTCAATTAGTATATAAATCAACACTTTAGAGGTAACTCAATTAGAAAATAACTAATAATTACTTACCGAATTCAAAAATTTGACAGCAACTATATCGATAGAAAGATGATAAGCTCCTTAAGATACCCTTTTCGTTTCATCAAATTTGGGTGAAAAAAAGTCATTAGCTACATGGTTGAAGCGTGGAACTCAGAGAAACAAGGGAAAAATATATTTTTGTGACATTTTTAGAGTTGACCATGTAGGTTTGTTGTACAAAGCAATACCGAGCCTAATCGGGTACCCGAAAATGATGGCAGAATTTTGATTTTTAAATTTTCCCTCCCCTTTCTCCGTCTTAAGTTTTTTTCCCTCCCCTTTCTCCCTCCTAATTTTCCCTCCCATTTCTCCCTCCTTCATATGATATATTATACATCAAAAATTATTTATAAGATTATGTATTATATATATTAAATATTATATAATATATATTAATATTAAATGTTACATTATATATTATTTTATATATTATTTATTAATATGTATTTTACAATATATCACATAATATCTTCATATTTAAATTTTATGTAATATATTATATATATATATATATATGATACGATATAATATTTATAGTAAAAATATACATTCAATATGATATGTATTCTATATTATATATTAACTATTGTTGTATATATAATAAAATGAAGTATAATATATATAATATATATTATATATGACATATTAATATATCATTTAATTACACCAATATAAGGCATCCAAAAGGTTTTTAAAGGGGTCATAGAGGGTTCCTAGGGGTCTTAACGCATGAGAAGGTGTACTAGGAGCCTTTAGGTCCCTTTGTAACCTGTGGGGACACATTAGAACACTCAAGTGTGCCCCAAGAGGTTGTAAGACCCCTTGGGACACACTTGAGTGTTGAAATGTGTGGAAAGGGGTCATGGGGACTTCCTAGGGGTCCTAACACATGAGAAGGTGTACTAGCACTCCTTACATCCCTTTGTGACCCCTGGGGACACATTAGAACACTTAAGTGTGTCTGAAGGGGTTGTCCAAACCCTTGTGACACACTTGATTGTTTAACTATGTCGAAAGGAGTCATGGGGACTTCTTAGGGGTCCTTACACATGAGAAGGTGTATTAGGAACCCTTAGGACCTTCTTTGACTCCCCAGGGCACATTGGAACACTCAAGTGTGTCCCAAGGGGTCCTACGACCTCTTGGGAGACACTTGAGTGTTCCAATGTATCCTCGGGGGTCAAAGAGTGAATTCCTAGGGGTCCTAACATGTAATAAGGTGTACTAGGACACCTTACGTCCATCTTTGAGCCTCTGTAATGTCCCCGCCAGGGAACCCATAAGGAATCAGGTCTATGACCTAAAAGTACAATTAACAATTTTTTTTTTCTAACATTCTA
>MU225525.1:1217511-1249932 GCA_018584345.1 Thuja plicata
CTGAGAGAGAGAGAGAGAGAGAGAGAGAGAGAGAGAGAGAGAGAGAGAGAGAGATGTAAGGGGTCATAAGGGGTTTTAGGACACATTAATCAGTTCATGTATGAGCCTTAAGACATCATACAACCTCTAAGATGTACTCTTAGGCTTCTTAAGGAGCTGTAAGGGTCATAAGGGGTTGAAGGATACATTAATGGGTCCAAGGACCCCTTAAGACACCTTGCAAACCTTAATATGAACTCTTAGGCTTCCTAAGGGGTCATAAGTGGTCGTAGGACACATTAATGTGTCATAGCAACTCTTCAGAAACCACAAGATACCATCGTCAGATATAACATGACCCAAATAATGTACCTCAGGTTAGAAGAACACACACTTTGACAAACTGCCAAACAACTAGTTTTCTCTCAACCTATGCAAAACCTGCTATAGGTGCTCCTCATGCTCCTCATCACGAGAATAAATCAAAATATCATCTAGGAACACGACCACAAAATTATCCAAGAAGGTACAAAATACTCCATTCATGAGGCTCATGAATACTGTTGGAGCATTTGTGAGGCCAAATGGTACCATGGTGAACTCGTAGTGACCATACCTTGTACAAAATGCAGTCTTGTGGATATCACTCTCCACAATTCTCAACTGATGATAACTTGACTTCAGATCTATCTTTGAGAATACTCAAGCACCCTATAACTAATCAAAGACATCATCGGTCCTAGGAAGTGGGTATCAGTTCTTAATAGTTACTTTGTTCAACTATCAATAATCAATGCACAACCTAAGTGATCCATCCTTCTTCTTCATGAAGATCACCGGTGCACCCCAAGGTGACACACTAGGTAGAATATTCCCTTTCTCCAAGAGCTCCTCCAACTGAATCTTGAGCTCACTAAGCTCATGGGTAGTCATCCTATATGGTGCTCTCGATACTGGCTCAGCTCTTGACATAAGGTATATGTGAAAATCCACTTCTCTAGGTGGAGGCATACCAGGGAGCTCTGAAGGAAATACATTTTCAAACTTCTGTAGGATAGGAAAATCATAGAGGGATGGCTCCCTTTCTGAATCCTCCTCTTTGTCACTAATGGTGATAACAAATAGCTTACCTCCCTTTCACATACATCGCCTAAGCTGCATAGAGGAAATCATACAAAGAAATATGGGTCTCTGCACTCTAGAGATCACTCTAGGAATACCATGATTGTCCACACACTCTACCCTCTTCTATCGAAAATCCATCCAGGTATTGTGGGCATAAAGCCAATCCATGCCAAGGACAACATCATATGAACCTAGAGGGGTAATGTGTAGATCGGACATCATGGACTTGTCTCCAATATGAATCTGAAAATTTTGAACCATGGAACTAACTGACACCCTAGATCCTGAGGCTAACTCTACCTCCCAACTGACATCCTGTCTAACTACCACTACCTCACAACACTCCACTTTGTATGGAGATATAAAGGAGATAGTATCTCCAGAATCAAATAGAATAGTAACCATACTACCTCGTATCATACCTATGGCCTCAATAACTGTAGCTTGATGCTTGGCCTAAAGGTTATCAACCACTCCAAAAACACTATGGGATCTACCCATGTCTCTAAATGTAGGCTCTAGGGTAGCCCCTTTCTAACCTCTGATTGAATGTCCCTATGGGAACTCTCTCTCTATATGACCCATGCCACCACAAGTGTAACATGGCCCTCTGGTCTTAATCTATACTCCTTGTGTTCTAGACTACTGATGTCCTCTAGTCCTACTGGAAGCACTGTAACCACCCCTAGAGGACTATTGAGTCCTAGCTAGTTGTTCCTGAGGGGTCTATGTCCTCTGATCCCATTTAGGACCCTGAGACTACCAGTATTTGGGCTTAGAGCCCTAATAACTCTTTGAAGGCCTTTGTCTAGAATCCTGCTGAGATTTCTATTGCTGAGACTGTTGACCCTTAAATGATCCTACTAACTGATTTTGGTTCCCCTTCAAAGGGGGCCTCTATTGTCCTGACTACTGGGAAGAGGGGTTTTGGTGCTGATACTGATCCTGAGACTCATGTCTAGTATAGATATCCTTGGCTACAAGTGGCATCTCCACTGTCTCTCTGAATGTGGCAGGAAAGGCTAGGTGCAGTGTACCCTGAAGAAACATATTAAGTCCCTTAATGAAACCATGGATACATAGTTTATCATCTATCATATAATCAACATATGGAAGGATCTTGAGAAACTGACCCTCATACTAGGTCACTTTAAGACCTCTCTACTGGAGATCATGGAACTCCTTAATCTGTCTCTGTCTGAAATGCTCGAAGAGATTTCTTTCTCGGAAAAAAGCTACAAAAGACTCCCAAGTGAGTGTGTCAATACTCACTCCACCTATGGACTCCTTCTCCCACCAAGTGAAGGCTTTCTCTCATAGAAGATGGACTTCAAGTCACACCTTTATATTACTCCCATAAGGGTGCAATCAAAAGCATTGATGTAAGCTATGTAACTAGGCCTCTGCTACTGACCCATCAGTGGATCCCAAAAACAAGGGTGGTTGGAGTCACAATAACTCTTGGATCTCATCTCCAACATCTCTAGGGGGTCTCTTTCTGATACGTATCTCAAGCTTGGGTGGTACTTATAACTAATGAACCAACTCACCCTCATGATCACCATGACCCTCAACATGTCTGGGTGCGGGACTCCAACTTCTCTCTGTGCTAACTACTCTATCATCTTCAGGAATTCATGCTTTCCTTTCAGGAATATTTTTCTTAGGCTGCTGATCTATGGGTGGTAGTGTTAGCACTTTTTCTTGCAACACTTACCTAGTGATGACAGTATACCTCATATACTTGAACGCAACCTCTTTTAGGCAAGAGAAAGGCTAATTGCTAAGGATTGGATAATATCCTTCTTCCTTTTTGAGCTCCATAGACTCGGGTAGGTATTACCTTTTAAAGATTACTGATACTTCAGCCTATGTATTTGGTGGATTATATCATTCACTGGCTATGCACCTAAAACCTCAATGTAACAACTTATAGAATACTTTAGAGATTGCAATGATTAATTTGAAACAGAGTATTATAAGTCAGGCTATGGTTTTGATAACATGAACCAATGAGACAAGGATTTGCATCCTTCTTCCTTTTGTTTTTAGGAGGGATAACCTAATGATTCACTCTCTAAGGAATCAACAAAATGGACAATATCCTGCTGATATGAGTCCTTATTGAGTTCAGCTCATTTGTTTTAAAAACTATATGAAATTGGTTAATTCTGTATAACTGAATGGAGAAAACACTTGTTCAGCAAACTCTAGATCAGTGCCTATTCCTTGGGCAAAGAGTCAATGAAAACATGTGTCCACAATGATAAATTAATGCAATACTAAAGAATGCCTTACAAACTTCATACAATCTAGATTGGATGCCTTACAAACAATCTACTCAACTCAATACTTCTTCATCAGATCTTCACAACCATGTCCTGCTCTCTGAAACCATTTACAAAGTTTAACTCTCTCCTTGAGAAAGACTCACAAATGATTAGACACGCTACCTTGTAGTAGGTATATTTCAGATGCCTTACAAATGGACTATACTAGAGCATAAACACAGTTAAAAGAGACAAAACATCAATGAGTAGGAACTGCACTGTATTCTCATTAATCCAAGTTGTTTCCAGATATCCAGACAATAAACTCAAGAACTAAGCATGAAACAGAAGTATGATTTAGAAATAGAAATCTTCAAACCAATGGTAACTTGTATTGAACCAAACAAAGATAGGAACAAGAACAAGACTAGGAACCTCCATAGGAACCAAAATAGGAACATGAAATTAGAACCCCTAAAACAAAAAAGAGAAGAGAAGATATAGAAGGAGAAACCCTAAAAACTGTCTGGAAAACACCTGTCCTTGTCTCAAATCTAATTTGCACTCATTCCTTCTTTTCAAAATATCTGATATATTCTATTAATAACTGACTCCATCTGTCTTTTCAAAATCTGATTTTATCCCTTGCAAATATCCATCATTTTCCACTGAGAAATCCATCCAATCTGATTCCATCTGCTGAGAAAATATATTCTCACAAAACCTCCTGAAAAGCTCTAACAATATGATTTTTGCAATAAAATATATGTGCATTTTGTCTTATCCCTTTGTGCAAATCTGATCCTATTCTCTGATCTTCATTCTGTCCAAATCTGATTCTTTGTTTTGCAAAAATCTGATCTTTCATGTGTTGCAACATCTTCCCAGAATGTATTTTTCAAATACTTTCAAAATAAAATACTTTTGCAAACTATGCACTTTACCCTTTAAAATTTACATATCATTTAAATTTCCTTTGAAATCCCTATTTTCTGCATTTTAAACCCAAATGCCACCAGATTTTGAGAAGTGGCACACACTGATTTGCTGCTACAAACTAGTCCTAACTGTGCCCTTAACCCTGGTTAGCTTTCTTCTTTGTCTCTAAGTCTCTGAATATTTTTACTAACCACGGTTAAATTCGGTGACCATGTGACCAACCATAGTGTCCAAGTCACGAGCACTTTTCAACTCAACTATCAACCCTGGGTGACCTGGCGACTAGCATCTGGCGGCTAACTCCCATCTGGTGACCATGCGACCTGCGGCTAACTCCTTGTCGTGGGAGTCATCTTCCTCTTCTGGCTACTTCCCAACTAACCGCTAGCGGTTAGTTGCCAAGTCTCAGTGGCTAGCTTTGGCATTTCCCAACTGCGTGACTAACCGTTAGCAGTCAGTCACCAAGTTTGCACGGTTATCTCCTTTGACAGTCAGCTTCTAGCGACTTCATGACAGGCTGCCACATGTCCATTTTCATCAAAATTTATTTTCCTTTATTTTTTGGGCACAAAAACCGAGGCATCAAATGACTGAGCGCGTGCGTGGAGAGCGTCCTCACTTTTCTTCAAATTCATATGTTTGTATTTTAGCTTATAAGGATTCTGAAATCCTTCTGAGGGATGAATGTGGGATAATTGGTTTTGTAGTCTCAAAGGCATTTTTGAAATTTAGGCTAAAACCTAGGATTTTTACCATGCATCCATTCTTCCAGCCCTTAAGAGCCTTCCAAGAGCCTCTGGGCTCTCTTATTTACTTATAGAGATATTGTTTTAGTACATAAATACTAAAAACAACCACTATAGAATGAATGTGGGATATTTCATTTTCACTGTTTTCCATTTTTCTGGGACTTTACTGAGCAAACTGCTTGCTAATGGATTGATATCTTTGAAAATGGAGACCATGAACTTGTTCCACAAGTCAAGGTGCCCCTCTCCATGGAGTCATTTCTGCTGATTTAACTTAAAATCTTTCAAAAAACTTCAAACTTCTCCATAAAATGCTATCACAGCATCTGCTGGCAATGTTGTTTGCAATTTCTGTGTTTCAAAATTTCTGTGCATGCCTTTGTGCAAATTCATTTGCAAAGGAAAGTCTTCTGCCTGGCATTGTTCTCCCCTCCTTTCCAGCTAAGATGCTCCCATTCAGCGTGGCATTTACCCTTGTCTACGCAATTTGGAATTCTCTTTTGCTGACCTCCATTGCACTGGCAATTGTATTTTGTTCATCCCTATGGGCTTCTCTACCAAATGCTACGTAGCCTCTATTTCAATATGTCTACGCAGACCTCAAGGCACTTCAATTTGCAGAGGAAAATCTTCAAAACTCCCCCAAATCAGTGCAGACCTCCAGCTTTGTGCATACTACAATTTGTATATGAAAAATCATTTAATGTTTTTAACATCTTCATAGGAAAAGGCGTGGAAATTAGTATTTTCCAAGGTTTTAAAATATTTTACATACTTTGTCTCCCCTTGGATTTAGTTACATCTCCTATGTGAATGGCATTACACCTACCGATTGCATTGCCTAAAAAATTCTAAAATCCAACCAACAAATCTATTTTGTTCACATCCCGCAATTATTTTAAACTATGAGACCATACTTTGTAATTCTATTTGACGACCATGATGAAAATGTACATCTTTCCCATCCGTCATCATGCCACTGCAAATATTCATCCATAAGAGTTATGCTCAAATGATCTTGACCATCAACACTTTGCGCAAGTTCACTATTCAATCCTCTCGAAAGGTATGAGACTAGAAAATTGTGAAAGACAGAGCATACACAGTTGGAATGTGTCCCAAAACTCCTCATTAACTTGTAGACTTTGAGAAAACTCATTGCAAAATTCATCCATTGCTGCCCCCGTTCGGTTCAAGCTCTGATAGTTGTCAATGCTTTGTTCGTAGATTCCATTTATGCATACATGGTTATCAAATCAATCACAACTACACCATCCGATAAAAACCCCTTTTATGCTTTGATAGTTGCAAACTGTATGTTGCTCATCCATCCTTTTCAAAACTTATACCCCTTTGCAACTTGATCTCATTTTCAGTATTTGGCATCTGGAATCGGCCTCAAAAATTTGACTGGAACAAGCAATTCGACCATGATACCTGGAAAAAGGTTCATTCATCTGCAATAACTATGCATGCAAGAGGGCTTCACCACATTCATCTTCAGGTAAAAGCTGTTAATAATCAAACCTAGAACTTCCAGAATATTATGCAAATGTAAATGTAGAAACACCACAAATCTCTTTTGGATCGGTCATTGCAAAATGACTAAAACACATTATGAAACTTCGCCATCAAGTCAGATAGTACACTCACATGTAATGAAAATAGTCCCACAATCGGATCTTGAAAATAACATTCAGACTGAAAGTTATCATTTTTTTAAAATGACCATTCAACAATTTTGATTCCATTCTGCACTGCAAAGTGAATAAACTGCCTCTAAAACTGAACTTGCAAACCCATAAAAAAGATCCTTCAGAATTTCAACCTCTGGAGCCTGATTGAATGTAATATGTAGAATGCAAAACCTCAGTTACCTTGTTCTGAAAACAAACCATTCAACTGATACCAAACTGCAAAAATAGCATCCAAACACTTTTCTCGTTTTTACCACAATGAAAAAGTAGAAACTGAATCTGGAATTAGCATGGAGAAGTAATCAACCGGATTGGTCAAAATCTGAAAATCTTCAAAGGAGTTCATTCCTAGTTCTACAATGCAGATCAAATTTCAATTATGTCTGACCTCAAACTGGGTGAAAATAAGGAAACCACAAAGTATGCCATTTAATTCTGAATTTTGCATTTTCAGTGAAATTTTAATAAATTGGAAATGGAAAGGCTCTGGAAAAGTGGATAACTAGATTGGCAGGAATCTGTAAATCCTCAGGTGGGTTCACTCCTATGTTTTCAATGTGAGGGAAAATTCAATTATCCAAAATGTTCAACCGGGTATGCATTCTCAAAAGCTCAAAGTAGACAACTTAGCAATTCTGTACTTGAAAACTCAGGAAATCAGAATTATTCACCAATGGAATGGTTCTAAAAAACTTGTCATCTGATTTCATAGGGATCTGTGAACTGGAAAAAATACTTCATTGTCATGATTACAATACCTGGGAACACACCATGATGCCATACCTATCCATCTGATCAAAGATGTAGGCCTTCAAAATGAGGTATTCATAAATCTGCATTCAACTTCTGGAAACTTAACAAAGTGCCAACATAATCAGACTGGCAAATTGCTCAAATGGATTCATCATGATCTAGGATTTAAAACATAAGCTTTTTGATATACATGTAACACATTCCCAAAGCGAGTGTCCTATGAAACTCAACATGGAGCAAAATATTCAGAAGCAAACTAGGCCCCGAATAGCAAAATGACACTTAGCAAAAATGCCGATTTAGGTGACCCCCTCAAAATGACTACTCCCTAAACATGTCAGATTTGGAACTTAGGAGTTTAAACCCACTGCATATGCCAAATGGAAGGTACTAAACCTTCTTCCCAATTGGTACCTCATGAAAATCATCCGGGCATCCTTACAAGCATTTCAACTGAGCCATCTCACCAAAGTTTTCAAGGGTACTTACCTTGCTTAATTGAAAATTTAACATGGTCACTCCAAAATTTGTTCCAAATTTGAGAGGACCAACAGTGGCTCTGACTGAGGATGGTTAAATGCAAGTTTATACCGAGAACCACAAATCTCTAGAGTAGCAGACCACCCCAAAACTATCAATCATATTTTGTCTCTTTTCACTTTCCTCTTTCCTCTAATATTTCTCAAAACTTTTCTCTCTTCTCAAAAATGGGGAAACCTAAACTGAAAGCAAACACACAACTAAAAGGGAAAGCGACTGTACAATATGTATATTATCTACAAGAGGCCTAAAGCCCAAAAGCTGAGATCAACCCTTACCTCTGTCAAACACAAAGCTCCCTGTCTCATGTTTCAAAAATATGATAACAGTGCCACTCTTAACTGTCTGATTCAATCTATTGTCATCCCGTATCAACTCATCATATGACAACAAATTTGCATATTCTTCATATGAGCTTCCATAAACATTGTGCAAATTTTCATCATGAATTTTTTTTGGGATATATATGTCACATTAGTTAGATAAGAACATACTTTGATATCTGTGACATTTATCCTCCTTCATTTGTAAACCACAACTGAAAAACTGACCATTCAACGGAAAGGATGGATACTCAACCTTTGTCACATTGTTTGGGAAAGCATCATCAATTTCCTTCACATCCATCATTTACATATCATGCAAAATCAGAGAAGACTTATCAATTTGTGTATAATCAAACTTAGGACATAGAGCAATAACCTTTTCATCAAAAATAGGAGCACCTTGCAGCTTAACATCATCAAACAAACTCAAAGAAAAGTGGTGGCTCAGAGGGAAAATACCAGCACATTTAATTTCTTCCTTTGAAACTTGAGCCACTGATTGACCATCATTAAAATTTCAAAGGCAGACTTAGAATCAAGACAAGATTCAAAATCCACACTATTCTCTAAATCAGTACTCAATCCATATTTATATTTTCCGCATCTACTGAATCTGAAACCACACTAGAAACCTCATCATCTGATAAATCAAACTAAATTTTATTATAGCCTAATGAAGAAGGAGTGCCAGAAGAAACAGTATCACATACGTCCAGATCAGAATGCACTGATTCATTTTCCTTGTCAAAATCAATATGTGTTGGACATGAAAGTTCAAAGCTTTTATTTCCTGAATATCTGAGATACTAAAAAGATAAAATCTCTATAATTTGTTCACTGTGAAGGGAACAACACTCATCTTCTTCATTTATCTCCTTACTGTCTTCTTGCTTGATGCTACAATTTTCTTCTTGGTTTGAGTCTTGTAGTGAAACCTCTGAAATCATATCTTCTTGTGTAAGGTCTTCACTACAAACACTCATGTCTGCATCATAATCATCTTCTTGCTGGTTGCATATATCTTTCTCATTGTCTTGTTATTCATAAAGCTTTATATCAATATCATAATCAACAATATCTTCACCAGCGATAGATTTTTCATCATCACTAAACATATATTCATCTTTATCACTTTCAATATCGTTAAATTTAGATTCACTGTCAGACTTATCATTAGATTCTTCAATAATCTCAGAATCTTCAGATTCAATATCAGTATTCTCAATATTAGATATATCTTTAGAAGAAGCATCCTCTAAACCCTTTATCCATTCTATAACTTGCTGAAAAAATTCTACCCTCTGAGCAATTGATAACTTACATGTATGAGGAAAACAAATTTGGACAAATAAGTCAACCCATACATACTCCCGAGGACAAAAATTGATACCATAGCCTTTTAGCTTACCAGCAAATCTTATGTAGAAATCACTTTGTGATTCTCCTTCCCTTCTCCTCATGTGTTCTTGTAAAAGTAACACCATCTTCTCTTGAAGCCTTCACCTCAACATATCTGTCTCTGCTTTGATAAGATCAACTTATTATATAGGATCTTTTAATTCAGATATGTCATGTTCATCACCGTTCTCTTTATCCTCATACTGCTCTTCATCACTAAGCTGCTCAAAATCACTAAATCTTTCAATAAAACAAGCCTCTAATGCTTCCATGGATTCTATTGAGCCATGAGGTAGGTCTTTAAACCAATTTCTTGCAACATCAACTAAGGATATTACAAAAAGTTTCATCAATATATCCTCATGTGAAATGTTATGGCTGTCTACCAAGTCAGCAAAATTTTCTAAATGATCTTCAGCCGACTGTTCACCAAAACCAGCAAACTTTGGTAAACACTCCCTAACACTTGATGGAATATGGTTTGGGTATCCAGGGATACCCTCAAAACTAATTTCCCCAAACAAATTATTACCCCTCCAATCACTAAATTGTGACATTTTAGCAGTTAAAAAGATTATAAACTGCCCCTTTTTTCCCTCTTACTTAATGCTGACCACTCAATAGGGAAAATTTATGTATAACTGATTTTCATGGAACAAAAGAATTATCCAATGAAAATAAAAATACCTAATGTATGAAGAAGTTGCTGCAAACATGTGATTTGAAAACACCTTTAAATCAGCTTCAAAATATGTAGAATATCTGTTGTCACTGTCACTGCAAGTCCGCCTCTTTTGTAATCATTCTTTAATGTGAACACTGGTGCAAATCAGAGCTCAGAGTCACCACTCACCAGTAGTGAGATTCTTTTGATACTATCTTGGAGAAAATAAAAACTTCCAGACACTTTGTAGCAAACAACAGACAGACTTGACTCTTTTTATAAAACATAAGGAATATATCCTTTCTTTTTTGTAACACATGACTCTATAACCAGACTCTGGGTTGATTCAGCAAAGCAAGGAAATGAACATCTTAAACTTGCTATCCTTTTATTTTTCCTTAGCAGAGTCGCCAATTTGTTAGCACTTTTTCTTGCAACACTTACCTAGTGATGACAGTATATCTCATATACTTGAATGCAACCTCTTTTAGGCAAGAGAAAGGCTAATTGCTAAGGATTGGATAATATCCTTCTTCCTTTTTGAGCTCCACAGACTTAGGCAGGTATTACCTTTTAAAGATTACTGATACTTCAGCCTATGTATTTGGTGGATTGTTTCATTCACTAGCTATGCACCTAAAACCTCACTGTAACAACTTATAGAATACTTTAGAGATTGCAATGATTAATTTGAAACAGAGTATTATAAGTCAGGCTATGGTTTTGATAACATGGACCAATGAGATAAGGATTTGCATCCTTCTTCCTTTTGTTTTTAGGAGGGATAACCTAATGATTCACTCTCTAAGGAATCAACAAAATGGACAATATCCTGCTGATATAAGTCCTTAATGAGTTCAACTCATTTGTTCTAAAAACTAGATGAAATTGATTAATTTGTGTATAACTGAATGGAGAAAACACTTGTTCAGCAAACTCTAGATCAGTGCCTATTCCTTGGGCAAAGAGTCAATGAAAACATATGTTCACAATGATAAATTAATGCAATACTGAAGAATGCCTTACAAACTTCATACAATCCAGATTGGATGCCTTACAAACAATCTACTCAACTTAATACTTCTTCATCAGATCTTCACAACCATGTCCTTCTCTCTGAAACCATTTACAAAATTTAACTCTCTCCTTGAGCAAGACTCACAAATGATTAGACACACTACCTTGTAGTAGGTATATTTTAGATGCCTTACAAATGAACTATACTAGAGCATAAACATAGTTAAAAGAGACAAGACAGCAATGAGTAGGAACTGCACTGTATTCTCATTAATCCAAGTTGTTTCCAAATATCCAGATAATAAACTCAAGAACTAAGCATGAAATAGAAGTATTCTTTACAAATAAAAATATTCAAACTAATGGTAACTTGTACTGAACCAAACAAAGATAGGAACAAGAACAAGACTAGGAACCTCCACAGGAACCAGAACAGGAACCTGAAATCAGAACCCCTAAAACAGAAAAGAGAAGAGAAGATATAAAAGAAGGAGAAACCCTAAAAACTATGTCTGGCAAACACCTGTCCTTCTCTCAAATCTAATTTGCACTCATTCCTTCTTTTCAAAATATCTGATATATTCTATTAATAACTGACTCCATATGTCTTTTCAAAATATGATTTTATCCCTTGCAAATATCCATCATTTTCCATTGAGAAATCCATCCAATCTGATTCCATCTGTTGAGAAAATATCTGCTCACAAAACCTCCTGGAAAGCTCTAACAATCTAGTTTTTGCAATAAAATATATGTGCATTTTGTCTTATCCCTTTGTGCAAATCTGATCCTATTCTCTGATCTTCATTCTGTCCAAATCTGATTCTTTATTCTATAAAAATATGATCTTTCATGTGTTGCAACATCTTCCTAGGATGTATTTTTCAAATGCTTGCAAAATAAAATACTTTTGCAAACTATGCACTTTACCCTTTAAAATGTGCATATCATTTAAATTTCCTTTGAAATCCCTATTTTTAGCATTTTAAACCCAAATGCCACCAGATTTTGAGAAGTGGCACACGTTGATTCGCTGCTACAAACTAGTCCTAACTGTGCCCTTAACCCTGGTTAGCTTTCTTCTTTGTCTCTAAGTCTCTGAATATTTTTACTAACCATGGTTAAATTCGGCGACCATGTGACCAACCATATTCTCCAAGTTGCGAGCACTTTTCAACTCAACTGTCAACCCTGGGTGACCTGGCGACTAGCATCTGGTGGCTAACTCCCATCTGGCGACTACGCGACCTGCGGCTAACTCCTTGTCGCGAAAATCATCTTCCTCTTCTGGCTACTTTGCGACTAACCACTAGCGGTCAGTTGCCAAGTCTTGGGGGCTAGCTTTGGCATTTTCCAACTGCGTGACTAACTACTAGCGGTCAGTTGCCAACTCTCCACGGTTATCTCCTTTGACGGTCAGCTTCTAGCGACTTCACAACAAGCTTCCACGTGTCCATTTTTGTCAAAAAAAAATTTCCTTCATTTTTTAGGCATGGAAACTAAGGCATTGGATGATTGGGTGTGCACGTGGAGAGCCTCCTCACCTTTCTTCAAATTCATATGTTTTCATTTTAGCTTATAAGGATTCCAAAATCCTTTTGAGGGATGAATGTGGGATAATTGGTTTTGTAGTCTCAAAGGCATTTTTGAAATTTAGCCTAAAACCTAGGAGTTTGCCCATGCATCCATTCTTCCAGCCCTTTAAAGCCCGCCAAGAGCCTCTGGGCTCTCTTATTTACTTATAGAGATAGTGTTTTAGTATATAAATACTAAAAATAGCCATTGCAGAACGAATGTGGGACATTTCATTTTCACTGTTTTCCATTTTTTTGGGACTTTACTGAGTAAACTGCTTGCGAATGGCTTGATATCTTTGAAAATGGAGACCATGAACTTATTCCACAAGTCAAGGTGCCCCTCTCCATGGAGTCATTTCTGCAGATTTAACTTAAAATCTTTCAAAAAAATTCAAACTTCTCCATAAAATGCTATCGCAGCATCTGCTGGCAATGTTGTTTGCAATGTCTGTGTTTCAAAATGTGTGTGCATGCCTTTGTGCAAATTCATTTGCAAAGGAAAGTCTTCTACCTGGCATTTTTCTCCCCTCCTTTCCAGCTGAGATGCTCCCATTCAGCGTGGCATTTACCCTTGTCTGCCCAATTTGGAATTCTCTTTTGCTGACCTCCATTGCACTGGCAATAGTATTTTGTTCACCCTTGTGGGCTTCTCTACCAAATGCTACGCAACCTCTATTTCAATATGTCTACGCAAACCTCATGGCACTTCAATTTGCAGAGGAAAATCTTCAAAACTCCCCCAAATCAGCGCAGACCTCTAGCTTGGTACCTATTGCAATTTGTATATGAAAAAGCATTTAATGTTTTTAAAGTCTTCATAGGAAAAGGCATGGACATTAGTATTTGCTAAGGTTTTAAAATATTTTACATACTTTGTCTCCCCTTGGATTTAGTTACATCTCCTATGTGAATGGCATTACACCTGCCGATTGCATTGCCTGAAAATTTCTAAAATCCAACCAACAAATCCATTTAGTTCACATCCCACAATTATTTTAAACTATGAGACCATACTTTGTAATTCTATTTGATGACCATGATGAAAATGTACATCTTTCCCATCTGTCATCATGGCACTGCAAATATGCGTCCATAAGAGTTATGCTCAAATGATCTTGACCATCAACACTTTGTGCAAGTTCACTATTCAATCCTCTCAAAAGGTATGAGACTAGAAAATTGTGAAAGACAAAGCATACACAGTTGGAATGTGTCCCAAAACTCCTCATTAACTTGTAGACTTTAACAAAACTCATTGCAAAATTCATCCATTGCTGCCCCCGTTCGGTTCAAGCTCTGATGGTTGTCAATGCTTTGTTCATAGCTTCCATTTATGCATACATGGTTATCAAATCAATCACAACTACACCATCCGATAAAAAACCCTTTTATGCTTTGATACTTGCAAACTGTATGTCGCTCATCCATCCTTTTCAAAACTTATACCCCTTTGCAACTTGATCTCATTTTTAGTATTTGGCATCTGGAATCGGCCTCAAAAATTTGACTGGAACAAGAAATTCAACCATGATACCTGGAAAAATGTTCATTAATCTACAATAACTATGCATGCAAGAGGGCTTCACCACATTCGTCTTCAGGTACAAGTTGTTAATAATGCAAATGTAGAAACACCACAAATCTCTTTTGGATCGGTCATTGCAAAATGACTAAAACACATTATGAAACTTCGCCATCAAGTCAGATAGTACACTCACATGCAATGAAAATATTCCCACAATCAGATCTTGAAAATAACATTCAGACAGAAAGTTATCATTTTTCTAAAATGACCATTCAACAATTTTGATTCCATTCTGCACTACAAAGTGAATAAATTGCCTCTGAAACTGAACTTGCAAACCCATCAAAAAGATCCTTCATAATTTCAACCTCTGGAGCCTGATTGAATGTCATATGTAGAATGCAAAACCTCAGTTACCTTGTTCTGAAAACAAACCATTCAACTGATACCAAACTACAAAAATAGCATCCAAACACTTTTCTGGTTTTTACCACAATGATAAAGTAGAAACTGAATCTGGAATTAGCATGGAGAAGTAATCAACCAGATTGGTCAAAATCTAAAAATCTTCAAAGGAGTTCATTCCTAGTTCTACAATGCAGATCAACTTTCAATTATGTCTAACCTCGAACCGGGTCAAAATAAGGAAACCACAAAGTATGCCATTTAATTCTGAATTTTGCATTTTTAGTGAAATTTTAATAAATTGGAAATGGAAAGGCTCTGGCAAAGTGGATAACTGGATTGGCAAGAATCTGTAAATCCTCAGGTGGGTCCACTCCTATGTTTTCAATGCGAGGGACAATTCAATTATCCAAAATTTTCAACCGGGTATACATTCTCAAAAGCTCAAAGTGGACAACTTAGCAATTCTGTACTTGAAAACTCAGGAAATCAGAATTATTCACCAATGGAATGGTTCTAAAAAACTTGTCATCTGATTTCATAGGGATCTGCAAACTGGAAAAAATGGTTCATTGTCATGATTACAATACCTAGGAACACACCATGATGGCATACCTATCCATCTGATCAAAGATGTTGGTCTTCAAAATGAGGTATTCAAAAATCTGCATTCAACAACTTCTGGAAACTTAACAAAGTGCCAACGTAATCAGACTGGAAAATTGCTCAAATGGATTCATCATGATCTAGGATTTAAAACATAAGCTTTCTGATATACATGTAACACATTCCCAAAGCGAGTGTCCTATGAAACTCAACATGGAGAAAAATATTCAGAAGCAAACTAGGCCCTAGACAGTAAAATGACACTTAGCAAAAATGCCGATTTAGGTGACCCCCTCAAAATGACTACTCCCTAAACATGTCAGATTTGGAACTTAGGAGTTGGAACCCACTGCATATGCCAAATGGAAGGTACTGAACCTTCTTCCCATTTGGTACCTCATGAAAATCATCTGGGCATCCTTACAAGCATTTCAACTGAGCCATCTCACCAAAGTTTTCAAGGGTACTTACCTTGCTTAACTGAAAATTTAACATCGTCACTCCAAAATTTGTTCCAAATTTTAGAGGACCAATAGGTAGTCTCTGCTGAATCACCCCAATAAGATTCTGGAGGACTTCCAGAATATCCTGGTTAGGGTTTTGAGGTGGTGGAGATGGTGGTGGTGGTGGAGGTGGTCCATCCTCTTGTTCTTCCCCAACATGTGCAACTCTATGACCCCTGCCTCATTGGCCAGCTCGTGTGATGGCGGGAATTATACATAATTATTTAAGTTTAAATGAGTTAAAACCTAATGGGTTTAGGTTCCTAGTGTCAAAACCTGGCTCTGATACCGAAATGTCATGCCCAAAACTAGGGTAAAAACACATAGACAATTTTTTTTTTTAAAGGTACAAACAACTACGATGACACAACTAATACTGAAAGCATTGCGGAAAGGTGACGACATGGTGAAGATAGTTTTCGAGTTGCAAGGTCTAGACATAGATTGAGTTTGGGTCACATCACGTGCGAATGCAGAGTCAATATTCCAACTCGTTACATGGGTTAGAGACCCTAAGTTCCCATGCTACAGGAACACTTGGGTCGGTTTGATTAAACTATAGTTTCATGTTAAAAAAGTGTGGCATCATGATCGTAAATCATTTGTTAGAACATAAGTTAAGTTAGGTTGATTTTATACTCTTATACTTACTTCGTTTTACTACATGATTCACATTGGTGCATTAAACTGCATTATAAGTTGACCTAGCAATACTTAATTCCTTAATCCTAATTATAACATAATCCATTAGAACTAATACATATCAAAATTTCATCATTAATCCTCTTACGACATTCGACGTATCCTTTAAACATGATCCTATATCACACCCAAGTTGACTAAATAAGACCCTTATAATAACCTATCAAACTTTTACTCATTTGCAATTGAATTAATTAACCCCATCAGTGATATTATTATAGTCCTTTAAACAAAACCCAATATAATTATTATATCCACATTAGATTTTGTAACATATTTAAAAATAAAGTCCTCACAACACAATAATTTTATCTAATTATACTACAAAAAGATGCATTTAAATTTCTTAAAGAACTATCATAATTTTATAATTAATTAATAACAATAATAATTAATATCACTTCTTTTATTTGAAAAGAAAATCCTAAACTACATTTAGGCACACATTATTTAAATGAATAATGACTAATTCAATTAGAAGGAACAATATATATCATATTTCCTACTATTCTTAAAAATACTTAATCTTCCATATTAACATAACCCACTAATATAAACTTTATTTAAATTCTACCCTTTTAAAAATACATGAAAGCACATTTCATTAATTATTATTAAATTTGAATAAACAACTAACTATGAAAATAATTACAAATTAAAATCTATTAAACAAATCCTAGTTACTCTAACCCTACTATCCTACCCCTAACCGCAACCTACTTCCTATCCCATCAATCCCCTCCCTTCCTATGGCCCACGTACCAAGTGGGAAGAGGTGAGGATATCAAAAAGTCAAGGCTAGAAGAAGGATTTCGAATGCCAAGGAGGAGGTAAGTTGAGATTTGTTTAAACTTAAGTTTGGGGCCCACCAAAATTAACTTTCATAAAATGAAAAGTTAATAAGTTTTGTTTTTGAAAAGGTAGGAGACCAAGACAAAAACATGGTATGCATGGGGAGAAGAAAGGTATGCATGGCAAGGGAAAAGGGGTGCCTTGTCCAAGTAGATGGCCCCATAACCAAGGATGATGGTGACCCAATAGGACAACCCTCCTCAAAGGACATGCAAGGTAAGTAAGGTATGTCCATTTCTTGCTTTCTTATATTGTTAATTTTTTTTTATTTTTTACAAACTAAGAGCATGTATTATAAAGGTAAATGGAAACATGGCTATGGGGCCCACAGAGTGTCCCTTCACAGCATTAAGATATTAAAACATAAAAGGTATATATTAATATTTATGCCTTCTATAGTTAATTAAACACTTGGGTTGCACTAACAAGGGTTAAATGGGAGGGGTTATTATTCTAACCACATACTTAGTGAGGGAATAATAGGAAGAATATTTTCTGTCACAATTGGGAATTAAATTTCTTTTCCATACATTTTTCAGAGACTTATTTGGCTCTCTCAGAACTCAAAAGTTTTATTTTATTTTTTCTATCCTCCTTAACATTTTTTTTTTTTTTTTTTGAGTTAAATGTATGTATCATGTTTTTTTGTTTATGCTTTCAATTAAGTGGATTGCTTATAAAGTATAGGTCATAGGTAGTTTATTATTTAGTGTTACAATTTTATTAATAATCCATTGCTATCATGATTTTCTCAACAAGATTTGAGGATTCAATATTGAATTTAAGGTATAATGTTTTGATCACATTGTTATAAAAACCTAGATTTCAAAGAAAGAAATAAAGAGTATTAAACTTAAAATTATACAAGGTAATATATTTCAAGACAAGTAATGATTTGAAATCCAATAAAACTTGAAAACATAACTTTCTCATTTTCACAAATGACTACATTTCCATTTACAATAGTGGAGTCTACAACATTTGATCCATTCCATTTTAAAATCCATCTTCAACATGAAAGCACAATACAATAGGTTATGCTACAATGGAGAAGTCTCCAACACAATAACATCAAGAACACCTTCTAAGCTCCAAATCTAAAATGGCTCCATCACAAGGTCCATCCAAAATCTGTAAAATAAAATATAAAACTAACCATAAAGAGCTCACCTCCCATCCTAAGTCTCAAGGATACCACCCCTGAGCTATGAGAACCGGTAACCAATGGGTGACATCCACACCATTCACACAACACAAATACAACAAGTAACACCCATCCAAGGCCTGCACAATAGGATTCATCTTGGACCTATAATAAAGGGTGAAGGTGGACATCCATGTAGGAGATTTTCAAATGAATACATACAATAACCATGTCTTTCCAAGGCTAGAATCCACATATTTTTTTTCCATATATTCTCCTCCTTATCTCCCCCAAATCAAGATCAATAACATTGGCATGCAAGGGCCCATACACCTTGCATTTTTTCCCTCTTCTCTCCATGAGAAGAGACTCTACACATTCATGGAGTCCAGCTAACCCCTTCCCCCATACTTGGCCACTTCTTCCCTATCCAAGGGTGAGTAATGTCATTACACCCTTCACAAAAATTCCTCATTCAAACAAAGATAAATACAATAAACATGAAATCAAACCCAAAATCTCATTCCCTTACATCACAACAACACAAAATACATTGATCACATATGCAAGAGAATGAAATACATACAAATCTATTTGCAACAAAAATAAAGAAATTTTCATGGGAGTGGTGGAGACCAACCTTCACAAGTGTTATGGTAAAATGATGCTTGAGAATATCCCAATCCTTTTTTTTTCTTTCTTCAATCAAAAACCCTAATGTCTCTAAAAGTAGAGAGTGGGTGAACACCTTATAAATCTCCAAAGGGCCTCTAAAAAGGCCTCTAAATCCTACCCACCCACCAAAATTAAATTCAGAATTGACCCCTAAGTCCTTTGGTTGCCCTTTGTCCCCTATCATAGATGTAAGATTGGAAAGGAGTGTGGGTTTGGGTAAAAAATCAAGACTCACTCTATTTTTGTAACATGTGAGTAATGAGTTATTAAGAGGGTCACCAAGGCCACTATGGGGGTCTATAAGTTTTAGAAATATTCCTAACCCATACTCCTATAACTAAGGTACTTGGATTTTACTAAAATTGGTCCTTAGGACCACTTTTTGGCCTCTAGAAGTGACTAGAATAAAATTTAAATTTAAATAATCTAATTGGGTTACATTGCCATCCTTAGCAGACATGTCATTACATAAAAACATAAAAAGTGTCAAGTGACACTGTAAAATAACATAATACAACATTGACATGTCACTAATTACACAGTGAAAACACCTAATACATACAATTTACAGTCACGAATTAAATCACTTAACAATGAGGTTCGAATCTCTTCATTAGATTCAACCTTGGCTTTACAGTTTTCACATATGGTTGGTTACTGATTCTCCAATAATTTCCATAGTAATTTTCCTGCACACTAAATTAAACATCAGTAGCTCAATAAAATCACATGCATATATAAAAATCAAATTGCATAATCAATTGACTGAACATTCTACCTTTTCATTTAATAACCTTTTCCCATTTCTGCAACTGATAACCATAACTGATTGCATAATCAAAATAACGTAACATATTTTTCCATTTGAATTTAAAATACTAAAATAATCATCATAATGCATGTGTATACCCAAAAAATCATAAACATCATTAATAAAGTATACTGAAGAAATCATCACATGACATAAATAGTACTAATAATGTCTAGTCCATCAAATATAATGTCCCAAAATATCAAATCATAATGTATCAAAATAAGTGTATCAGCTGAGCTATGATGGGTTGCAGTGAGGCCTCACAGAATATATAAGAAATACACATATATTAGAAGACGCTCAACTACTATGCTCTTCCCCTACTTTCATAGAAAACTAATAATTCATAACAATATATCAAATCATGAATATATAATTATATAACTAATAATTTATATATATATATATATATATATATATATATATATCATATTATCAAATATCATAATTACATATTAAATTACCATATTATATATTAACTCGAGTAATGATATATGTATTACTTATTTTAATATATATCCTTAAGGTATCTTCCCGACCATTTACTTCAATACTCAATCTGGCTGGCCACTCGTATTAGAAACATTTTTTAAATATGTGAACCAGATAGAAGAGAAATCTAATCAAACTTTTTAATGAAGGAAACTTGGAAATAATTATCTGAATGACTTAATCTAAGAAACAAAATTTCAGCAAGAAGCCTACTGATTATATGCTCATCTCTAATAGTTTTAAAGTCGGTCAAAGATATGAATATATAATTTAAGCTTGAATATATGAACAGATCTTGTGTAACATAAATTATCTTCCCAATCTGAATTGGGACCTGTATTTGGTTTACAACAACAACAAAAAAAGGGTCACACAAAGGACCAAGAAATAGCCCTATCATATGAAACATGCCTACTAGAGAAACATATTCTAGCAGGAAGATAAGCATAGCCCTGTAACAAAAAAAAATGATCTATGAAAGTAGTTGATAGATTATACAGAATAATAATCTTTCTTGGATGAGCTAACACATCAATTTACCTATTGCATTATCTGAATAAAATCTGAGAAAAGACTCTTGCGTCCATTCTCATCCAGTATCTTATCTAGTGCAATTGTTAGGATTAACAAGGCAAAAATAACAATTACATGCAGGAATATGACATATATCAAAGGATAATAAACCAAACTAGAAGAGAACACAAGACACAAATATTTAACGTGGTTCACCCAAACCCTAAGCTACGTCCACCAAACACCAAAGTCCAATATTATTCTTATCCAGTGATTACAATCAGCTCGCAATGTGCAGATCCCTTACCCCTCAATACCGGCATAAAACATACAACATAATAATGAAACCCTAACCCTAAGCCAATTTATACAAAATTTATGCCGCTTTAGGGTTAGAACATGTCGGTCAAGAAATTGGCTGAAAATAAGACTCAAAAAGGTAAATCACTTGAAAGGTAAATCACTTTCCTGATCAGTCGCCATAATATAACAATCTCCCACTTGAGGACTGATCAAACTCCACATAAACCAACAATTCTCCCACTTGGAGACTGATCTTGTAGCTAAACCACTACCCTTTGAAGCTCCCACTGGATCCAACCTTCCTAGACTCTGTTGTTCTATTCAATCTAGAAGACCAATTGAAACTGAACAATAATTCAGCTTCTCCCTTGTTACAACCTTTGTAAACATATCCGCTAGATTATCATCTGTATGAATCTTTTCCATCTTTAACTGCCCATCATCCAAAACTGACCGAATGAAATGATACCGCAACTGTATGTGCTTTGTCTTTGAATGCAAAGCAGAATTCTTCACAAGATGAATGGCACTCTGATGTCTGAATACAGATAGTTATCCACCTATGGATGTCCCAATTCTTTCATGAAGAATTGAAGCCATATCATCTCCTTAGCTTCCTCAGTGGCAGCAACATACTCTGCCTCTGTAGTGGATAAAAAATTCACCTTTTGTAACTGAGAAATCCAACTTACTGCTGTCCCACCAACAGTAAATACACAACCTGTAGTACTCTGCCTGGTATCTATATCTCCTACCAAATCTGAGTCAACATAACCATGAACAGTAGTAGTAGATCCCCCGAAGTGTAAACACTTATTAGATGTACCTCTCAAATATTTGAGAATCTATTTGATTGCATTCCAATGCTCAATCCCAGGGTGACTCATATACCTGCTAATGACTCCCACTACATGTGCAATGTCTGGCCTAGTACAAACCATAGCATACATTAAGCTCCCTACAGCTAAAGCATAAGGTATCTTGGCCATTTTAACCTCTTCTTCTTGTGTCTTTGGACACATCTCCTTAGTCAATTTCAAATGACTAGGAAAAGGTATAGTGACAACTTTGGCATCCTTCATGGAGAATCTTTGCAACACCTTTTCAACATAATCAGCCTGAGATAGAGTTAATTTTTTTTTCTTCCTATCTCTGCAAATTTTCATGCCAAGGATTTGTTTTGCTTCCCCCAAATCCTTCATAGAAAAATATTTTGCTAACTGTTGTTTCAACCCCTTAATATGGTCCATGTTAGACCCAGCAACAAGCATATCATCAACATATAAACATAAAATAATGTAGCTATCCTCATTTAAGCTCTTGAAATAAACACAATGGTCAAAATTACATCGAGTGTATCCATTCTCATTCATAAAAGTATCAAACTTAATATACCATTTCCGAGGTGTTTTCTTCAAGCCATATAAACTTTTCTGTAATTCGCACACTAAACTCTCCTTACCCTTGACCTCAAATCCCTGTGGTTGTACCATATATAATTCTTCACTCAAATCACCATGAAGAAAATTTGTTTTAACATCAAGCTGCTCTAAGTGCAAATCTTCTTTAGCCACAATACTTAAAACAGTATGAATAGAAGTCATTTTAACAACTAGAGAAAATATCTCATCAAAATCAATACCATGTTTTTGTGCAAATCCTTTTATGACTAATCTGGCTTTAAATATTTTCTTACCTCCATCTTCTTCTTTCAACCTGTAAACCCATTTATTCTACAAAACCCTTTTACCTACAGGTAGCTTACATAAATCCCAAGTCTGATTTTTTAGCAAGGAGTCCATTTCATCTATCATTGAAAACTTCCATTGAAGCTTTGTATCCACCTACATAGCTTCATTATAACAATCAGGTTCACCAGCATCAGTTAATAAAATAGAATACAAAGAAGGTGAAAATCTATCTAGAGGTCTACTTAGCCTTGTTGACCGTCTAACATTCATTGGGGTGTGTGGTATTTGTTGTTTCTGTTGTTGTGGAGCATAAGGAATTACTGGAACATTATCTTTTGGAGTATCATCCAAATCTACATAATCAGTGTCTTTCTTCTCATGCTATTACAACAGAGCTTTGTACAACACTTTCTCATTGAATATGACATCCTTACTTCTTACAATTTTACAATTCTCAAAATCTAAAAGTCTATAGCCAAATTCATCAATGCCATATCCAACAAATACACATTTCTTTGATTTTTCTTCCATCTTGGTTCTATTTTCAAAATTTATATGTGCAAATGCTTCACAACCGAAGGTTATGAGAAAAGAATAACTTACCTTCTTAGCAGTTCATGCTTCCTCTAAAATACCACAACCCAGAGGAGTAGAGGGACCTCTATTGATTAAATTAAAATTAGTATTTATAGCCTCTTCCCACATGTTTAAGGGGAGCCTAGCATGCAATCTCATAGTCCTTGCACGCTCCATTATTGTTATGTTCATACGTTCAACCACTCCATTTTTTTGTGGAGTTCTTGGAACCATTTTCTACCTTCAGATACCATTACAGGAGAAATAATCTTCAAATTATTTTCTGCAATGCTCACCACCATTATCATATCTGAGACATTTTAATCTTTTACTAGTCTCATTTTCAACCAAGCTTTTCCATTTCTTAAAAGTTTCAAACACATTAGATTTCTGCCTAAGGAAATAAATCCATACTTTCCTAGTTGCATCATCAATGAAAGTAACATATTATAGAGAGACACCAAGGGAAGATACATGAGCTGGCCCCCATACATTTGTATGCACAAGTTCTAATTTATCATCTTTCTTTTCCTTCCCACCCTTTAAGAAACTAACTCTCTTTTGTTTCTCATACACACAACTTTCACAGAAATCTAAATTTACACATTTCAGACCTGGTAAAAATTTCTTTGAGTGAAGTAATTTCATACCTTTATCACTCATGTGCCCAAGTCTATTGTGCCATAGTGTTGTTTTTGTATCCACAACAACTGTTTCATGTTCAACCTGCTCAACTGCAGCAACTATTCCTGAATATTCATTTTTCTCTGTAACAGTTAAAGTAGAAGGAACAATATTGCATGTACAAAGATACAAGGTGCCTACTTTCACACCTTTTTCTACTACTAAGGAACCTTTTGAGACCTTCCAATTTTTATCATTAAAAGTAACTATGCAACCCTCATCACCTAGTTGCCCTGCTGAAATTAAATTTCTACTCAGCCTTGGAACATGTCTTACCTCTTGTAGTAGCCAATGATTCCCATTCTGCAACTTAATCTTAATTCTTCCCTTACCAACAATTTGACAAGGTTTATTATCTCCCAAATAAACTAGCCCAAAATCACCTTGGACATAATCAATAAAATAACTCCTATGGGGTGTAGCATGAAAAAAATCCCCTGAATCTAGAACCCATGAATCATCAGCATTTTCAAGGGAAAGGACTAAAACATCACGTCAGATTTATTACTTACCACATTTGCCTCCTTATTGCCTTCTTGTTTGTCTCCTTTATTTTTTTGAGACCAGCAATATTTCTTCTTATGACCTAGTTTTCCACAGTACCAACAGTCACTAGGTCCTCTTGATTGAGACCTCTTTATCTTTGACTTCCCTCGTGATTTCCCATGATTTCCAGAGTTGTTTCCTCTATCTCTTGTTCTGCCTTTTCTTTCTGCATGCAACACGCTACCTGATGTAGAAACACCTGAGCTTTTCCTATGAATTTCCTTGCTCAGAATAACACCAATAACATCGTCAAATTTTAGGGTGTTTGTATTAGAAACAGAGTTACTAACAACCATTATCAAGCTATTCCAGCTTTCTGGCAAAGAACACAGAATCAAGAGAGCCCTAATTTCTTCATCAAAATTAATATTCACAGGGGATAATTGAATAGTAACTATATTAAACTCATTTAAATGATCAGCCACTGACCCACCTTCTACCATCTTCATATTAAATAAGTGCTTCATAAGAAATACCTTATTCAAAGTGGAAGGCTTTTCATACAACTTTGCTATGGATTCCATCAGCTCTTCAGTTGTCATTGATTTCATAAAATTAAATAGCACTGATTGAGATAGGCATAAGCGAATGCTGCCCAATGCCTTTATATCTAGAATGTTCCATTCCTCCTGAGACATAGCTGGATCTTTCTTGGACACTCCTCTCAAAGGTCTCCATAAATCCTTCTGATAGAGATAGTCCTCCATTTGCATTTTCCATAACTGAAAGTTCTACCCATTAAACTTTTCAACCTTCAACCTACCCTCGTCTACCATAACTCCCACTTGACCGTGAGACTCCCACTTAACCATGAGACCTTCCTATAGAGGATAAATGAAAACAACCGTAGCTCTGATACCACTTGTTAGGATTAACAAGGCAGAAATAACAATTACATGTAGAAATATGACATATATCAAAGGATAATAAACCAAACTAGAAGAGAACACAAGACACAAAGATTTAACGTGGTTCACCCAAACCCTGGGCTATGTCCACCAAACAAAAAAGTCCAATACTATTCTTATCTAGTGGTTACAATCAGATCACAATGCGCAGATCCCTTATAGCTCAATACTGCCTTGCAAAAAGGTAAATCACTTACCTGATCAGTCACCATAATATAACAAAAATATCTTGCAAGACAACCAAAGTTGTTTCTAGCATGTCAAGGCCTACCTGATTTATAAATGTGAAAATAGGTAACGCATGTATGACACCAACAACACCCCAATGCATAAAACATGCATATAATCCTATTAATTTATTAAATAAAAAACATAATAACATTTTTAAACTGCAAGTATATATGTTCTTGAGAAATTTTTTACCTTTAAGGAAGAAAACATAATAGCATCTGAATGGTGCCATAAAATTTTGAGTACAGATTCACTGGCTTCAAAATTAGGCCTGAGAAGTCCCATGACCAAGTGGAACCTGAGTAAACACAACCAATTCATCTCAAGAAAGAGCACCTGACTCAAAAGAATAGATGACTATTTCAAAGACAGTCTGATGCGTGACAATGATTTACTTCATCTTAGGAAATAGATAGGATACACTTTTCAAATCCAAAATACATTTTAACAAATAGACATCACTTACCTGTAGCTCTGACAGATCCAATGTGCAAGTGTAAGCGCCTCAGGTCTTCTAGGGGCTAGACTTGGCCAAAGATTAGAACCCAATCAAGAAGGAGCTAAGGCCATGGAAGCCCTCTGTATAGATGCTACAACATTACAGATATATAGACGAGCCATGGATGCAACATTCTCTTGCAAATGGCTCTCATAAGTGAACTAAAAAGTAATTGTCAATACGGATCTTAGGTTGCTTAGATTTCTGCCATAATCACTAGGAAATTGAGCACTTGTTGGACCAACCTCAAGCGCAGACACCAGGTCTAATTTTCTATTTGGACTAGAACTATCCTGCATTATAGTTTTTATCTTCTCTTGTAAATACAAGTTACTTCATCTCAAAAAAATATTTGCATGACCTATCACTATATTAAGGACATATAGATCATCACAAAAAAAATAGTTGCACAATCTATCACTGTATTAGAACACACGCATGTCATCTTCAATCTGCTACCATGCTTTGAAAATATACCTAATATTCCAAAATCCCAGGGAATATCTCGAAAACCTAAAGAAAGCATAGGAGCACTATTAGTTAAAGATGCATCTATTGGAGAAAATACCAACTCAGCACAAGCCCCAACTGTATTTCATCGATTTCACTGCATAGCTGTACAATTCAAAACGCTAAGCTTGTCAATAAAAAAGGATCTCATATAGATTACACTACCCATTCCAATATTAGCATAACTAGATGAAATTTTTCAATAAAGTAATAAAATACCTAGAAAAGAAACATATCTCTAGATAGAAATGATTCCTCCTGTGTTAGGCCATTGCACTCCAACTTTATAACCTCCAAGAATTACATGCACATGCAAGGCAAAAATAAATTGATTGAGTCAACTTGTAGTAGTATTTATAATAGCCAAAAAAAATTGTTAAAATTAAAATGAATAGGATTCAATACACTTCCAAAAGAACAGGTAAAAAATAAGACAAGCATCATATATTCATGTTCCATGTTATGGGCCAATGGAAGGATGACCTGACCATCTCCAAAACCACCCGTGCAGGAAGTAGGAACAAAACAAGGACATGCCTTCAAAGAAGCTACAAAATAGACATCAATATTATTGTCTACCCATTCTGATCTATGATCTCACAAGAACCAAATAATTAATGATGGGGGCACATTATAAAAATCCAAGGCTGGGAATCAAGATGTGATTATGGTTTGATATTGAGCATAAAATTATTTAAACAATTTAAAATTATCAAAAGGCAACAAAAGATATCAAACCTGTAGTAGCATGGATACCTTGGCATAGAGGACACAAGCTCCAAAAGTAGAAATCCCATCGGGTGAAGCAAGATGTGAACCCAAAATTTTTCTTGGAGAAGAATTGATGAGAATGGTTACATCATCCACCCCATCACTTCCCATCAAAGACCAACCATCATCTATGAAGCCATTAACAACCTCATTGAAGCCCCTGTTATCCAAGAAATAGTGAACCAAATGTAATATGCAAACATACACAAAGATGAGACATGTCCCACAATGAGAATACTCACTTGCACAATCTTTGGCTAAACATCCTTAATGCAGAGGGCTGCCTTCCCCATCCAAGCACCATATCACATAAAACCTCATGTGCTACTTGGCGCAACCAATGCAAAGCCTAATTAGGAAATAATAATTGATTCAGACACTGGATTAAAGAACAATGCCCAATTAGATACCTTCAAATAATTGTGATGATTTCTGGCATCTAGTAAATGTAATTGGCATTAATTGTGAGCATTCATTTCAATGAATGATGTCTACAAATTAACAATGACTTAAGACTTTACCGCCATTGTGGTTCTTTGTGCAAGTAGGAAAGATGATTCATACAGTGGATGGAGTACTTCAAGGATACTCCATGGCTGAATCATTTTCATTTGAAATAAATTAGCTAGAGCTTCAGAATATTTGAGATAAGTTATAACAATCCATTCATCCTAGATTTCTCAGAAAATTCCTCTATACCTCTATATCCATATGGTCAACAATATGAATTATAGAGCTGCCACCTTCACATGGTCGAATCAAATATCCACTTGGAAAAAAAATTTCTCTAATAAAATGTGGCACTAGTCGCATACTTAGACTTCCCTTATCACTTAAAGATCTCTCACAAACCTTAACACAAATTTCAATTTGTTAATGAGTTGATTTTTCTATGGTTAATATTGAATAGGGGGTATGACAATCAAAGGAAAAGTATAGAAAGTAACATCTCAATGCGTTGAAAAATCAAATATCAATGTGAGCTGAATTTATGTATGACAAGACTCCCATCTTCAATCACAAAGGTATATCACATAGTCCAAAAATCCCAAGCAGAAGCCAGGGTAGTTGGAGCATACATCTGTAATTATTTTGATGCAAATTAGGCATTGCCTTACATATAAAAAGGCAAAATATTACCTGACCTTGAATTAAATTGGCATGAAATTCTATCAACCTGTGTGTATAATATCTGAACACTTCCTCTATTTCCAGTGGAGAATGCAAATATTACATGCACAGACCAGCAATCCTGAAACCAAGATGGGTAATCTTTGAGAATTTCTCATAACCTAAACCATCTTAAACACAAAGATTCAAATACAAACTCATCCATCAATAAAAAAAAATCTCAAATCAACTACTACGGGATAAGGATCCATTACCTTTGTAGGTTCTAGACCTACAAGACCACAAGCTCCTGCAGCTACTCCAGGACAAACGTGTGAAATAGAAACAATTCGAATAGCATCTGGACTAGGCTGCACCAAGAGTGAGGAATAAATAATTAAAAATTTAAATATAAATAATCTCAACAATAATGTACCAGATAGAAATAAGGATAAGTTATTGCAAACCTTCATCCTAGGCAACTGGATCCACTCAAAAATAGTTCTTGTAGCCTTTGAAAGAAACTATGTTAAAGTCTCCTCTGCAATAGATAGAAATCTGAAGAAGAAAGAGCCAAATAAACCATGAAGAGTCAAGTTGAATATGCAAACTATGAAAGATAAACACCAGAAAAACATAGAAAATGTTAGAGCTACAAGCTCTGTAGAAGAAAATAAAAATAAAACCTACATGTAACATTTATTAACCCAACTATTTAAATAATTAACTAATGGAAATGCATACATACCCTACAGGGCTAGCGTCTCTTGGAATCTTCCATGTTAGATGGTTTTGTTGTTGATGTTAACCGCATGTTACTATGACTGCCTGCAAAATAATAAAAATATGAGAGAGAAAAGATCAGCCATGGAAACCCCTCAATATGTGTTGCAACTATCCTTAAAATTAAGGATTAGCAAATCTGTACAGAACCAAGAATCATGAACATTTAGAAAACAAAGATCAGTCATAGTAACCCTCAAAATATCCGCATCTTTACTCTCAAACAAAATAAATAAAACTTCCCTGACCTATGACTGACCCCAAAAATTTACTCAGGTATTCTTTAAAAAATTGCACATCCTTAACCGAAGAATGATGAATAAGCTTGAGAAATCCTAAGAAAAAATCACATTCTTCTGTAACTTTTGCCTAAAATAACCATTCTCATATACCAGCTATGAAAGCTACTTCTGTTAGCAGCTATTCTCCTCCATTAAAAATGTGGTCATGGTTGTGAGATTTCTTTTCACATTCTAAAGACGAGAGACCTCTTTCATCGACTTCTCCTTATAGCTGCATAGTTATCATGAAGGAGTTAATCTGAAAGAAAACATGACCAAAATAAATCCATGCATACAAACTTCCTAAGCTTGAATTTAGAACGGAAACATGTACCCATATATTCGTACAATAAAGATCCTTCCACGCCACCAAAAGTAAATGAATAGACATAAACATGACAAATTAAAACCCAGATGAGAAAATTGTAATCTCTGTAACAGGGGGGAAGAATGTAGAGGATGTATTGAGTTTGGAACACAAATCATGGAAATCTCACCTACAATTCTGAAACCAAACTTTGATTTTCTTCGCGTGGATATTAGAAAGCATAGGGCACTCTTGTATGAGTTATTGTCTGCGAATAGATTTGAGCTTAGGGAAATCATGGTACAGGCGCTCCAGAGCCTCAACCTACTCAGGCGTGTAATAGACATACTTGCTAGGGTCCATCCCGCCCTTACTGTCCTTCCCCAAGGTCACAAACATCAACAAGAAAACACCCCTTTCTAAAAAACACCCACCAAGGCTTGAACCCAAAACAAAAACCTTTAAGGAAGCACAAGACAAGATCCCTTATTAGAAAGACTGACTATCTTCTCCTCATTCACCATAGTACTACAATGTATGTTATAGAATTTGTATCTAACATTCAATTAATATTCAGTTCGAGGAACTTGGAATGAATTCTAGAGAGTACATAGTGCAATGCAACACAAAATAATTGACAAATCAAATGAGTTTCAGTCAGTCACATTATTCCCATGGTGCAAGTGCAAGTAGCCCCAGTACCCCAATCCCAACAGTCTCCATTTCATCATCATCTCCATTTAGATAGCATAACCATGGACCAAACAAAAATCCCTCTTATATATAACCAAATGGCTAAAGAATTGAAGTGGAGAATAACAACAATAATTATTGCAAGGCGACAGGCGATGCTTTCAAATCATGGAACACAAAAACCATGAAGTTGGGCATTAAAAGAATAACTAAAAAGTGGGGGAAACAACTACCTATATGGTTGGATGCCCATACCTCCATTCTGACATTCAGTGAATATGGCTCTATGTTATAGACTTTGTATACGACATTAAATAAATATTCAGTCTAGGGAGCTTGGAATGAATTTCGGAGAGTATATAATGCAATGTAATACAAAACAACTGACAAATCAAATGAGTTGCATTTTTCAGTCACACTATTCCCATGTTGCAACTGCAAGTGCCATGATGTTCATGTGAATAGGTGTACATAAATATTATTGATAAATTTTCATTTTAATTTATACAATTTTTTTTTTTGTAAAATTACCATATTTAGACTCAAAGCTCTAAAGGTTCTATAATTTACTTATGAAATTAGTTATATATAGAATCATTATTTATAACATATTAATTATAATTTTAGTTTTATGATTTAATAATTTCATAAATTTTAAATTCTTTAATTATTTTATAAAAATCTCAGCTAATTGTAAAATGTTTGTAGGACTGCACCATATTTCTATGAAAAGAAGTGTACATCCATAGTAGTATTGTAGGCAAAAGATGTATTCCAATGATCTCCGATTTTACTTTACTAGTACAAAGTACTAGCGACACAAAATTACGAGGCTCGAGAAGCATGGGAGTATAGTTTGATGGGCAATGATATGCCACTGGCTAATCTCTTGATAAAATGTCCATGCTATGCATGCTTCTCTTAGGGCCCGTTTTGTGCATGGCATCAACTTATCTAGAATAGGCCTATTACAGAATAAGGCCCTATTCTTGGATTAATTAATTCTAAAAATGAAAGCTGGAATAAGCTATTCTCCGTTTGGATCCCATATTGTAGAATTGGAATAAAGATTATTTTTTATTTTTTTAATTAATTTGAATAATATGTATTTTAAACTTGTGTACATATATACACATACACATATACATGTGTGTGTATATATACATGTGTATATACACACACATGTGTGTATATACACACACATGTATATACACATGTGTGTATGTATACACATGTGTGTGTATATACACACATGTATATATA
>MU225525.1:1265191-1289137 GCA_018584345.1 Thuja plicata
AATTCATTCAAAATAACCTTTAGATTGTTATCACGTGTGCAAAAGATTATCTCAGCTAGGAATTGTGCAAGCCCTTCAAGATGACATGCTCATGCAAAACAAAAAGTGAAACTTATATATTAAAATTTCCTTATACGATAATTTTTTTAATTTAAATATTTATATATATAATTAACATTAAAAGTAAAACTTTAATCAGAGTCCTAATCAAACATTATAAAATACTAATTTATGTAAACATAGCTTGTAAAAAAACTAGCATGGAGATGAAAGCACTTGTTGTGGAAAAATAGATTCAACACTCCTCTCAAGATGTGAGATCAAAGGACCATCAAAATGCTTCAGAGCATATAAAATTTAAAGAAATGAATGATATAAAAGATGGTTAACAGAACCAACAGCTTGTCAACATCGCAGTTGATGAAGGTAAAAAGGTTGGCAACACCACATTTAATGTGAAGGAACAAAGAGGTTTGCCACAAACATCTGAAAAAAAAAAAAACACTAAGGTGCCTATAATAACCTTATCATACTCTACAATTGATGCTCCCAAGATCATGGCTATTGGAAGATATCTAACACATCCTCTTGTCTTCACTTAGATCATTTGAATGGTAATGGAAACTCTAATGGTTCTACTCGATAATCTGGGATAGATCACTTTTTTTCTAATTGACTTCTCATAACCTCATTGTAACCGGATGGACACATTTATTGCACAAAAATGTTAACCTCCTGAAATTGGCAATTGTCATAACCTTATTATTCTAGATTTGGGAGGGAATTATATCGACTTAATTCCATCCAAAATTGGCAACCTCTAATCATTGATAGTTCTGCAACTTTATTTGAAATCCTTTAATGGTGAATCCCTTTTTTATTGCTAAATGCAAAAATCTAGAGGTCTTGGACCTCAGTCGGAATTCGTTGTAGGGGCGTATTTAAGAGATCACAAGGATGAAGAAATTGGCGGTCCTCTATCACACATTAAATATATTATGAGCTATCATCACTACATCATAATCTTGGCAATTTGAGAAACCTCTGGTATCTACATTTATCGATGAAGGAGCCTCCACATTTGTGGAGGGAGGGGTGTTAGCACATCTCCACTTGGGGAACTTTTATCGACTTTCCTTGGATTTAGACATTCTTAAAGATGCAAAAATGCTGTAGTATTTGAACTATAATGGCTATAGAAAATTGCAAGAGTTGCCTCATGAGTGCCAATCACATATACTTGATAGAGCTCTATTTACTTTCTATAGGGTTCTTAAGGAAGGTACTAATGAACATTGGTCAACTCAACAAGTTGTGAAAGTTACATCTAGGTAGTAAAGTGTTGACAAGCTTACCGCCATCCCTTGGAAATTTGACCTCCTTGATTTCTCTGGAGCTTGTGAATTACATATCCTCTAGTCTTCTCTCAAATGTTAACATTTAGATAAAAATACACTATCAAATACAATAACAATAGAAATAAAATCTTCCTCAATACCTATATGCCACCTCACCCTTTTTTTTCTTACATACAGTTTTAAAGGCTCAAAAATGATGAAAAAGAAACCACAATTCAAAGGTGCGAACACAAACAAATTCAAATTAGAAGATTCATTTGGGTGCCAATATTCCTTTGAGAGACTTTACAATCTTATGCCTGATTCCTTCCTTATTCACATCTTTGATGTCCACGTGCTTCACATGCAACTTCCTCGAAGGCTTCTTGGGAATGTTAACAGTGAGCACACCATGAGAGCTTGACGCCTTCACCTGGAAACTTCTAAACAGAAAAATAAAATGTATATCTTACAAGGGTATATTTTTTTCAATCTCTTCTTATATATTATATCATTTAGTTGGTTGCATAGCCACGAATCCTTCACCTTGTCCACATTGGCATCCTCTAGAAGCGCCATGCGCCTAACATGTAACCCTTTTGAAAGATGAACTGGACGCTCCATGACATGTCATGTCACACTCTCTCCTTCCTCTGCCTCCTCGGCTTGTTTTCCCCTGATTCCCATCACCCCATTTTGTATCTCCAACTTCACGTCTTCCTTCTTGACCTCTGCAAAATACCATTTATTCTCTGAAAGGGAGGCAAAATATTGATTTTGTCCACTTCAATGCCAAATTCTGAAGGTAGGAACCACTGTTTGAACCAAAATGAAAAAAATGTTATGAATGCATTAATAACAGGGCTGAATTGTGAAGTGCAGAAATATATAAATTATGAGTTTCTTGCAAATCACAAGTGATTAAATTTTGTTGTGTCTACCACATAAACTACATAACACTTTTTCTGTTATTAGATGATTCACCACTCTGATTGTAATAGTGGTTGCATCGTAGTCTAAGAGTTGCTTTGTAATACCGACAAAAAACATGTAGTATGTTATTATAACACTCACTTGTGTAAGACAGAAGCCTTTTATGTGATCCACTAAGCATTTGGTGCGTTATTACTCAAATATGTTTTTTAGCTAGAAAGAAGTTTAGAAGGCATATATAGCTTCATATTTTTTTGTTCCTTCATAGCCTTTATTATATTTAGCTGGTCTAAATGATGGGAAATTACAACTGCTGATATTACTATATCCACTTTCTTGATTGCATTGACAAGGTTGTTATGGTCATCTAAAGATCTCTTCTTCTGTCAACAAAAGTGTTAAATTGACCCTTCTAGATAAAGGACATAAGATTGAAACCAGAATGAATATGAATATGCATACAAGATTTGAATAACTGACCTGGATAATGCTAATGCCATCATCTCTAAATTGTTAGAGTAATTGTGATTTGGAGGAATGAGGATTTCCCTTCTTGACCCCTGGCAAATCTGCCTAAAAGATGTGCGCATGAGGCGTTTCTCGCCAGTCCACAAAAATTCATTTAGGATATTTAGTCATGACTTGAGAGGGCTCTGAAAGGGCCAAGATTTCCAACTGCTGGAACAATGAATCATATGCTCTGTTGAAGAATTGCAGTGTCATGCTTTGTTGTGGATGATCTTATTGAAGCTTTTCCTAATGGATTTCATAAAAATTGGTAGATTGCAAATGATTTTCTTGAAGCTTTTCGTAACTAATTTCCTAGAACTCGAGAATCTTTTAACTGTATGTATTTCTCAGGAATTTCATAAGTGTTCTCACATAGAATCTTTTCCCACCTCTCTTGGGGATTTCTCATCCTTGTATTATCTAGGATTTCAGTCTTACCCAAAATTGGTATCTTTGCCAGAGTCACTTTGAAAATTGTCCTCCTTGACGTCTTTGAATGTTACATATTGTCCTCCTTGTATTAATTGACATCGTTGATTTTTTTCTAATTTTTAATTTTCCTCCTCAACTTCTCTGAATGTTACATATTGTCCTCCTTGTATTAATTGATATCGTTGATTTTTTTCTAATTTTTCATTTTTCCTCCTCGACTTCTCTAAATGTTACTTCTTTCCTCCTATTAATTGACATCGTTGATTTTTTCCTCTTTTTCATTTGTCAGTCAATTTTTTTTTTTGTGCTCATTCTACTTGCAATGATTTTGAACAATGGAAATATTCACCGTTTGGGTCGCTCATGTTGAATAGCTATGAATGGTTATGATTGTCCTGATGGTAGTCATTTCTTGTCCACATATTTCTACCTTTAGATTGTATAATAGAGGTTCTCCAATTCATATAAAAATGCTTGTAGTATAATTATATTGCATTTTTCAATTTGAAACTATGGAATTGTATATAGTAGTAGTTGGTATTAAGATCTTATTATAATATTTATTTTATCCTTAATATTGACTTTATGACCGATTGTGCCTGTGGTCTCTCAGTATTTTGTAGAATATTTTATGGCTTTCACTTATTATGATTTTTATCATCTTTTGAATATAATCTATGTTATTTACATTTAATGTTGTTGCAATCAACTAGGAGTTTGTAAGTTATATAACCATGTTTGTGACTTCAGAGCCCAAAACAACTGACTCGGAAGTGGGACAATTCTTTCCAAACTCCAACAGCCGGAAATCCTAGAAATTTGAAATTTAGACCCTGGGTCAGGTTGGAGGTTGACGCTAACCTAGGTCAGGGTTGAGGTAGACCTTGACCCAGAAGGTTGACCTTGACACAAAAGGTCAACCTTGACCCAGAAGGTCAAGAACCTCAAAATCTCAGAGCAGGATACCAGAAATAGGTAGGAAAGAAGTGGAAAATAGGGCAGAATAGGGGACACCATGATGATAACCCAAAACACCCCCTAAGGAGGGCTAAATAATCTTAACATGGAAGTATTCTATTCTGAGATGATACATTAAGACCCCACTTTAGTGAGAGTATGGAAATCAAACATACTCGCAGTAAATTTAGATGAAAGACTCCAGTGGATCGCAAAGAGGTACAACATCACTTAGTCAAGGACATGAGACCCCAGGCAAATGATTTTAACTCAACATACATGCACAAGGTCATGAAAACAAAGATAAAACAAAGATAAAATAATGACAAAGCTAAAAGACGCAAAAAAGGAGTTAGTACAAAAACAAACCCAAATCAACTAGCAAGAAAAACCTTGCTAAGAAATGCTTCCTATACTAATATCATATTTAGAAAGCTTTCATAAAAGCATAAATGACTACATAAGAAAGATAAGATCAACACTATAAATAAGATAGCCTCACAATCTAATCCTACTAGCATGAAAGTGAAAGAGAGAAAAGAGAGAGTGATTACCTCGCCTAGTAAGATGCCCACCTTACCGTGAATCACCAAGGAGGGAGAGCCCAACAGGTAGCTAAACTTGATAGTTCATCCATAAACTATGCTTTGTAGTTATAATGCGTCTTCTGATGGATTTTGAAATACCCATAGATCCACATTCTTCTATCATTATGGAATATAAAATGTGTGTCTCTTCAGGATTTAGTAACTTATGTGTGTTACCTTCCAAGGATTTAGCATATTTGGAATTGAAAATGCATATCTCTTTAGGATTTAACAACTTATGTGCGTTACCTTCCAAGGATTTAGCAAAAATAAAAATGCGTGTCTCTTCAGGATTTAGCAACTTATGCGTGTTACCCTCTGAGGATTTAGCATGTTGTAAATTGTAAACTATAGTATAACGAAGACCCTATATATGCTCCCCTCCTTATAATGGATACCTAATAGACAGAATAAGGAAGAGGAGAAGGATACCTACTTCACAACTTAAAGAGATATCCTATTAGCAACAATGTAAACTATAGTCTTAGCAAAGAGTATTGACCCTTAAATCTAAGAGCATAGATAATCATGAAAAAGGATATGTCACTTATTGAAAAAGGATCCTCAAAGAGGAAGAGATCTTATCAACAATACCCCCACCATAGATGAGTGCTTTAGAGAAAATTTTATCTTTCAAAGAAAATCAAAGAGGGATCAAAGATTCAATCATCAAGCCCCCTGTGATTAAGAGGAAGAGGAGTCTTCGAATGAAGGAAGAAAACTCTAAACCAAAGGAAAGGAAAGAGTTTATAAAGAACATAATTTGCAAACTAAAGAAGAGGTGATGACCTAGGATAATCACCTCACATATAAAAGGGTATCCATAGCCAAAACATAAGTCAGTATAAGGAAATAATATTGCAGAATAAACAAATCCCACTAAGCTAAGGAAAGTAGATCCTTAGATAGAGAGAAAGAAGGAAAACCCCTCCCCCCAGGGATGAAAGCAACAGATACACCAATTAGATCAAGATATGCTGTAATAAAGAGATATCTTTGCAAAATAATGTCTTAGAAAATATATCATGAATACTAGAAGAGAGCTATGGATGATTATGAGCAAAGGAAGGATGTACCATATCATAATACAAAACCATAGGGATAAAATATAGAAAGAATAACCAATTAAGCTCAAAACAAAATAAATGCTAAGAGCATAATGGATCCTAGAAAAATGGAATAAGTACCTCTTTCCCCCTAGTGAAGAGACAAGAGGGGTGAAATCTATATTATAGAAGAATGAGGGGTATTCCCTGTATGGGAATTATGAATAAATCGTAATATCACACAAGAGTGAAATATAATTCCTAAAGTAGATCTTTCTCTAACATACATCTTGAAATGTACACAATCAACAAGTAAATGTGTATAGTGAAAAGGACATTTTTACTTGGAGAGAGCATCTTTCAGCATAGGTTTAAATATTTCTTTCTTAGAATTCATTAATTGAACATACACCTTATTAGCCAAAACTTGAGGGGTACTAGGGTAATCTAAGGAAGGTGTTGGAAGAAGAACATGAAGAGGAGAGCGACAATCAAAATCAACTACTTTAAATTGAGATAGCGGAAAGCCTAGACCATTCCTATCTTTTTTAGGGGATAGATGAACTAGATATTTAATACCATGTTCATTACCACCAAGCCCTAAACCCTTATAACCTTGTTTAGCCACCATATTGTATCTTGTAGTGTACATATCTTGTAAAGCTTTTGTAGGAGGTGATTTTTCACAATGATCATGAGAAAATGTTGTGTAAGGCGGAATGATAGGTTTAGAAGAAGTTTCTTTTCTCTTCCCTTTAATATCATCATGGATCGAACAAGAAGGGGAAGGTAAATCAAAGAACTCTTACACATCTACATCATGAACCATAGTTTGAGACCCATCATAAGTGTGGAAGAACTAGAGATAGAAGATGGAGAAATAGGAGTGGGAATATTAGGAATTGGATTAGGAAGGATAGGATTAGGATTAGGAAGATTAGGAACTAGATAAGAAAGGATAGGATTAGGATTAGGAAGATTAGGAAATGGGGTATCATCTACCAAATTCTTCACATAATCCAAAAGAGCAATAAGTCCACCACACAAATTCTTAATAAAAGTTTTGAAAGTAGGAAGGCTAGTATTAGTCAATCTCATAATAGCATAAGAAAGTGAAACATGAAGATTGAAAAACATAATTAAATGGATGATACTCTCATAAAAATCATTGTAATTGAGAGGTATAGGCATAACATGAATAGGTTTATTTAGAATAACCAGACCAACCTTAACAAGTAGCGTAATAATGCCCAAATTTCTCTTTGGAATATTATCAAATCCACGAATAGGGGCATTATTAGGTTGAATAGTTGTAAGATCAGCCTTAATTTTCTTAAGCATATCCATGCTACAAACATTAAGCCCAGATCCATTATCAATTAATGTTCTACGAAGGATACTCTGATTAATAGAAACAACTAAGAGCATTATATTGATTCTGCACCTCAATAAAAGGTAAATCATCATCGGTAAACACAATAGGAGGTACAGAAGGCATAGTATGCATGCACTCCAAAAGGAATTAATATTCTCTTGGTTAGGAGGCGAAGCGGGAAGCGTAGATAAATCCTTTTGTAATGCCTCATGATAGGTCGGGGAAGTTTGAAGCAATTCCCATAAAGATATCTTAGCAGGAGTAGCAGGTAATTGTTCAACTAATTCATACTCCTTAAAGGAAGATGGAAACCTAGGTGTTTGAGGAAGCATAGGTTGAGAAGGAGGTAAAGAAACCAAAACAGTAGGCTAAGGTTTATTTTGTGTGCGATAAGCATGTGAAATGGAATTCATGTTATCAAAGAAATCAAAAGGATCTCTAGGTTTACCCTTAATTTTTATTTGAGGACATCCTTTTACCATCAACAAAGGTTTAGGATATAACATTCTAGGTGCATCAATGCTGCAAATAGTTGAAAATGAAGGTAACCATGCACAAACCCTATGGTAAAGGTCAATTGAAGAGGTTATAGAGGAGGATGAAATCAGAATAGGATCAATGGAGATCTTATTGAAACAATTTTCATCATCACTACCATGTACCTCATTAGAGGATCTATCCTCTTTTGTAATAAAAGCCTCATCAAATTATTCAAAACAAAAATCATACATGTTGAACACAAAGTAACACTACAAGCATGAAAAATCTAAATGTTTTTGTATTTTTAAAGAAAGTTTATGATTTTTTTTATTTTGGAAATATAAATGCAAGATCATCAAAGAAATATACTTTTATATGCATGTAAGATCTAACATAAAATGAAATCATAACACCAAAAAGAATGAGTTGTCATAAACGGGTTCATCAAAATGTATGGTGGGAAATATATGTGTATAGGGTTTAGAACAATGGGGGATTGCACATAAAAGAGACCCTATGCCGCTATTAACCACATAAATTTAATTATAATGATAAGGAATATAAATTTGCAAATGTTTTCAAAGAATAATGAAATGACATACATACCTCATAACATGGAAGATCTAGAAATACCCGTTTTGTGGTAAATGTACTGAGTTTCTGGAAATTCTGCAACCGGATCTGGAGCAGAAACATAGAGATAGAGAAAACCCAAAAATATTTTCCTTTTCTACTCCAGGTCAACCTTGACCCAAATATAGTTCAACCTTGACCCCTTTATGTCAACCTTGAGCTGTGTTGCTCCGAAAGAAATTATGTTCGCGAATCCTAGAAGTTGCCCGGAAAGGGTATCCAAATATGCTCTGTAATTCATTGTTCCATACATGTACCTACAAGAAAGATGATTTTGTTTGTTGGGGGAAGGGTTTTCCTTAGTCAAACCCTGATTTAGTAATTAACCTTGAAATCAATAATTGAAATGGAGAATGCTAGCAAGTAGTAGAAGTAGATCTAACAACAAAGCTATGATATTCAATAGATATGCAATTCTATTTTGAATGTAAACAAGTATGTTAATATGAAAGCTTAGACTCAAAATTAAAAGCCATAAATGTAAATCAAAACCTCCATGATTGTATGCTTGGAATCCACCTTGAAGGAAGAATGAATGAATCTTGAGGATGCACAAAGGATCTTGAAGGAAGAACACACCACCATGATGGGTAGATCTAGGGTTTGAATGATGAATCTTGAATGCTTAAACCAAATCCGTTCAAAGGCTTGAATGTTAGAATCCTTTATCTTCAATGGAGAACTTGAATGCTTGAGAACAATTTAGAACAATGGATGTTTGAAAGTAGATGATTGCTTTGATAGGTTATGTATAGATGATATATGATCCGTCTATGACTTGATGATATTACTTCTTAGATAAAATGAGAGGAGAAGGCTTCCTTATATAAAAGTCTAGACTAAAAACTTCTAGAGAGGCAAAAATAGGAGAATTAAATTCCAATTAGGACTATACCCCTAGAAGTGGACCTATGTTAAATATATTTTAAGAGTCTCTACTTTGGAGCCCAAAACAACAGACCTGGAAGCGAGACATAATTCTTTCCAAACTCTGACATCTAGAAATCCTGGAAATTTGAAATTTAGACCCTGGGTCAGCATCGAGGTTTACCCTGACCTAGGTCAGGGTCAAGGTCGACCTTGAACTAGGTCAGGGTTGAGGTTGACCTTGACCCAGAAGGTCGACCTTGACCCAGAAGGTTGACCTTGACCCTGAAGGTCAAGAACCTCAAAATCTCAGAGTAGGATACCAGAAATAGGTAGGAGAGAAGTGGAAAATAGGACAAAATAGGGGACAACATGATGATGGCCCAAAATATCCCCTAAGGAGGGATAAATAGTCTTAACATGGAAGTGATTCCATTTTAAGATGATACAACTATTATATATTTAAATATTATGTATTTAATGATATAATATTTAATATTTAAACCTAATTCTCTCTCTCCCTCCCTCCCTCCCTCCCTCCCTCCTTCCCCTCCCCTCTCTCTCTAGTAAAATTCTATTGTCTCCATTTTGGATACCTAATGTATTTAACATTTACCCGATACCCAAACCAATGGCACCAACACTGAATTCTTTGCGGCAATATAAAGGAAGGGACATTTTCATACCCATTACAATTAGGTATTCAATACCTATCAGATATCTGATATGTTCAACACACAAAAGGGTCAATGGGTCATTATATTATTCTCTTTATCTGTATATCTATTTTACATCCAATAGTCATACGTTTTGAGACAGTTGCAGATAAAATAAACCTTTTTGGATCATCTTTTTTCAAAAATTGTTGATAAGAAATTATTCTTCATCAACGTTTTGTTGTCACAATGGGGAGCAACAATCATTGAAAACATAAACGAAAGAGAAAGCTTACAATTGAATAAATTGAAGCATATAGAGAAATAAATAGGAAAAATTATAGAAAGAGGAGACAAGGTATGTTGAATATTAGTGAAGGTGACATTGAATTTGAAAGTAATGAGAATAATTTTGACAATGAGATTGTAGGGATTGAAAATAAAAATGTAGAGTTGGAGAATGAAAATGTAGACATTGGGAATGAGAATATAGGGATTCAAATTGAAAATGTAGAGATAGAGAATGAAAATATAGAGATGGGGATGATAAATATAGAGGCAAGGAATGAAAATGAAGGGATTGAGAATGAAAATGTTGCACAAGTACCAAATTAGTGTTCCACATCTATAAATTATATAAGAAATGAAGTCCTTTATGAGTAAGAAAGACAAACTTCAAATTCAAGACATTCAAAAATACCAAAGTGATTACTTGAAATTGATGAGAATATTATGAGAAATTTTTTCGGCAAGAGATCTAAAGAACCATTCGATTGTGGGCTTCAACAATTTTTGATGAATTTTTTAGCAAGAAGACATTGATAGAGAAATGCCAACCTTTTGGGAAAATGTTAAAGATACAAAATATGAGACCTATACTATCAAAATTGAAGATTCGTTTAAACAAGAAAATGGAGAGAAATTCCATTATTGTGAGAAATCCTTTTAGTGCTCTCAATTCTAATCGGAAGACTAGCAAGGAAAAAGATAAGAGATCTTCTTGGTGGGTTATTACAAACTCCTTAGTAAGTCATCATTTGAGAAAGTCTCACTTTATGAGACAAACTTGTGTTGACTTGAACATAAATCATAAAACTTTGGATAGAGCACTTGCAAGAAGAGAAAGAGTTGATGTTCCTCTTCAAAATGATACATGGGCTTATGGTAGGAGGCTTCCACATTTTGATAAGAAGATAACCAACAGTATGAAGGATGAAATTCAACTATTTTGGTACTCTAATTCAAGAGTGTCACAAAATGTGAAGGATGTCTTGAAGTTAAGAATCAACGATCAAGACCGCACACCGCATCCTAAACATTATTCAGAAGTAAGTAAAACAATGTTGTTCAAAACATTTTGTGAGGCACATCCAACATTGAAAATATCAAAAAGGGATTTTTAATCCTTTAAGCCATTTTATTGTGTACCACTTAAGATTAGAAATACTTGTTATTACAAATATCATGTGGAGTTTTCAATGCACCATGAACTATAAAGCCACATTCGTTCTACTTTGCATACTAATGAAATGTTGTAGGATTGTGGTGCAATTCATCTTCCAAAATCATCAAGAGACTTGCTAGATCATTTTTTATGTCCTAGAGATGATGGTTGTTTCTTCTATAGAAATGATTTCTTAAATGACAAGTGCTCACAAAGTGGCAGCTTGTTGAAGTTTGTTTCATGCTTTCATGAGGGAAGCAAACATGATTTTTGAAAGAAAAATTTCCAAAAAAAAAAGATATATGAGACGGTCAAATATACTTTGAAGAGTGGAGGTGAAGGCTCTAGATGTTAATTGGTTATAAAATAATGTAGTTTTTCTGATTTTATTTCAGTTTTCAAGTCTCAGTGGTTGGATCAGAAATGCTCAATGTGTAAGGACTCTTTACCGATTAGCACTATTATATCGGTGGTTGAATTTGCAAAGAACTACACATCACAGCCACAAAATTAGTTGCAAGCTCAATATTACAATTCCATTCAGATTTCTATTTTTTCCTCATAACGTATAGACATTCCCCTGATAGTACATAACATGACCAAAAGATAATCAAAGAGTACCATTTTTATATGAGCAATGATAGATCCCACTCTTTTGACTATGTTCAACATTGTTTTGAAATTTGCTTGAGTTCTTGCGGGAAAATGATATTTCTATGGATTAACATCTCATTTGGTCAGATAACTGCAATGGTTAATTCAACAATGCTCATATATTTTATTGGTTCAGTGTAATGCATTAAGAGAAGGGTGTAGCTCACATTTGGAGATTTTTTGAGGTTGTGCATGGTAAAGGGGAGCATAATGGTTCAGGTGTGTGTGTGTGTGTGTGTGTGTGTGAAAATAAATCTAGTTAAGAAGCAATTGAGGATTTTAGGTGCAAAACTTTGTGATGCTAGTTCTATTGTTGATTGGTGTAGTTCAGCATTGTCGCATGGTAGGACTCTTGATTCAGAAGTGTGCAAATTATTTTGGTTGGTTGAGGAGGGAAAAGTAGGGGATATATTAGATTGTCAAATAGTTAGAGATTGTTCAAAAATACAATCATTTTGAAGCTCAGATGCAAGTACATGGACCATTTGGACAAGAAAGTTGGCTTATTTTTGTCCCATGCATTTTCAACGTGATTGGGATCAATGTGAGTCAAGTGAGTGGGTGGGTGGATGCATGGGTTCTATAGTATCTAACTCTTGTATCTCTCACAATATCCTTCATAAATTATGACATGGAAATTTCAGTTGAGTATGATCATCTTTCAGATCTTCTACAACTAGTACATGTTTTTTAATTGGTTGCACTGCAAGGGAATGATGAGAGATCAAATTACTGGTTAGCATAGTGTATACAAGGAAAGAAGAATCTTGCACAACCGATGAAAGATGATGTTGGCTGCACGTATCCTTTTGGTTTAGATGTTGTTGTAGGAACATGGTTGCAAATATACATGATTAGAAAGAATGGCATACCTACATTTGAAGACTATGAGAAGCACAAAACCATTCTCATGTACTCACACCTTGTTATAGAAGCAAATGTTAACTTGTTGACACATCAAAGAAATCTAAAGACAAAATAGCTTTGGACTATTAGTAATGTTGATGATGAAGCAATATTGGATACCCTTAAGCATAGAGATGACCCTTCAAGAACACTTCACTAGGTAATACCAACTCACTGCAAGGTTTATTATGTTTGTTATGCTTACATTCATTACACTTTGCATATTCTTTTTTTGGTCAATAAACTTGGTTCTCTCATGGATTGTAAGTGCATTTGGATACAAATATGATAGATATAAAAGATTTGGGTACACCTGATTATCTCATAGAAAATGACGGTAAGTTTCATTGTGCATAGGCTCATCATGTTATTTGGTCCTTTTTGTTCATTATGTTCATATTTTTTTATCTTTATAAAAATTTTCTGTTCTCAATAAACCTAGTGTTCTTGTACCTTTAGAATACAGGGATTAAAAAATAGACATATGACATTCCTCTATCGTGCTTTGGAGTATTTATTACTTTAATTGTTTGTCTCACAATTTAGTTAGTATTATTTCTCTGATACTAATATTTTGTATAGTATTGAAATGTAGGTGTCCTCAAGAATACTAGTGGTGGGACCTATACATTAAGGAGTATAAATATCATACCCAAATGTAATAGTTACATATCTAGGATTTGTGATATGTGTAGATGTAATGTAGGTGTCCTCGAGAGTACTGGTGGTTGTAACTATACATTAAGGAGTAGAAATATCATACCCAAATGTAATAGTTGCATATCTAGGATTTCTGATGTGTGTGTGTGTGTGTACATATATATGTATATATATACACATATATGTATATATATATATATATATATCTACATATATATGTATATATATATACATATATTATATACACACACACACACATATATATACATATATATATATACACATATATAGATATATATACATATACACATATAGATATATATACATATATAGATATATACATATACACATATAGATATATATACATATACATATATATATACATGTATAGATATATATATACATATATATACCTATATATATATATATATATATATATATATATATATATATATATATATATATAAGTAGATATTCTAATTTATAAATGTAACTTAAATGTAATTAACTCTAAAAACTTGAAATCATCTTCAACTTCTAACAATTTTCATCATAATCCATTGACAATGTGGGGCCCATGTGTAGTTGATTACTTTTCCAAAATTCTCATTAATATTTGAGTTATGTAATTCCCATTGTAGATAATGTTAAATTTCTTCATTTCTAGTTTAAACTTTTTGAGATTTTTCATCATCAATGTTTCAGATCATACTACATTGATTGTAAGGCTCACTACAAGAACTAATCCCAGTTCTTCACTAAGTCTCTTTCTATACTACTTAGGGATTCTCACTCACCTAGAACCCTACTACCTTAGGAGGTTTCAATTCACTTCCCTCCTATCCTCTTAGAGCTCCTCTATCAATTCCAAGTGCTCAATCATCAATTCCTTCACTTGAACTCACCAGGGTAAGTTCAATCACCACCTTACTAGCCCTTTGTAACTTACCTTTCAGGATTCTAGGGCATCTCCATAACCAATTTATGTCCACAAACCAATATTATTTAATGATCCTTGGCTCATTTCCCCATCGCTTCCCAAATTTCCTATTTTTAAGAGCTACTAGCCTAGTAGGTGTTAATTGGCCCTATTTTGAAGTTTTTGGGTTTCCTTTCCCAAAACTATCACCCAACCCTTTGAACCAATTGGTGATGTAGACACCCTTTGAGGAAACCTTAAATATTTTTCTTGTCTTGGACCTTAGACTATCCATACATTTCCAAACCCTAACTGGGCTATCTTGCAAGGAAATAAGCCAGTCTTCAATATTTTCTTTAAAAATCCATTCAAATGGATTCAAAAAGCCTCAAAATTGCAACCAAGGCTCTCTATGAACCTTCTCAAAAATTACAAATTATTGGATTTACTCAACCAATCCACTCTTGCAAGTTTTTCACCTCTGATACTCTTGCTTCCTAGCCAGTCTATGGAAGATCTCGCCTATGGCAAGAGCTTGAAAATCACAAACACAACTTCCAGCATCGTACCAAATAGAAAAATAATGTACAGAGACTTCATTTTTATTCCCCCAAGGGTCAAGTTCTTTCCATGGTGGGAACTTCAAAATGGAGCCATGTTAGGTATGTACACCATGTCTAGTCCAGAGACTCAGAATCGGGGACAAAAACTATTTACATGAACAAATTGAAAAAAAAACACAAACCAGTTCACACAAATAACTAAAATAAAAAATCCTAATTGTTCACAAGGAAATATTGGTTGGTTTAATCCATTTGGACTCGAATGCAAATCAATTTTCAAGAAACACAGTTAAGTCTCAGAATAGTAAAATGTTTACTCTTTGAAATTGTGCCAAAACTATGCCAACCTCTTTACAATGCTCAAGGAGACCTTAAATATGTCCCCCTCCCATGTTTCAACCAACTTTTCCAACCCATAACTAGTTAAGGGAACTTTGCAACTTTTTGCCCAAATGTTTTCATGCAACATTACAAAGTTGAAAGAGTTTCTCGAGCAACTTTTGACAACATTTACATCTTTTTTTCTTACAAAAAATTTACCCAATGTATGATTTCTAAATGATCACTAAAAAATCCCTAGACCTAATTACAACTTAATTAAGTCATATTGTGCACTCTTGGTTACATTCTTCATAGTTTTCCATCTTTGGCTTACAATGCAATATTAGGGTCTTTCGACAGATTTGTCACAACCAATTCACCACATTCCCCAGCACACCACCACATTCCCCAGCACACCTAATGGATTATAGAAGAAACTTTATTTATCTACATGACCTTGTTAAGGTCTTACAAACCAAAACTTCTAGGGTTTACCACAACTAGCCCTTAGGTGCTCCTGCACTATTCTCCCCCAAATGAGAAGAGCTTAAGTCACATCAGGTGATAGGAGTGCAAGATCAATCCCCAATTCTTGAGAGAACCTTCATGTATCCAGGTAGCATCTACTTTGGGCATATGAGTCCACTTGATCAGATACTTCATATAATACTTGATTCTGGTCTTCTTTTCAATCCTTGCATCCAACACCTTCTCTATCATAGGATTAGGTGGGGAAGGTAATTTTAGATCATTGACCATCTCTATAACATTAGGAACTTCTTCATCTCCCTTAAAACTAGGACCTTTATACTGTACTAAATTTTGTATGTTAAAAACAAGAGATAATGTTATTTCCTTAGGTAAATCTACCTTGTAAGTATTACGTACATACTTAGCCAGTACTTCACAAGGACCGATTCTTTTGATCTGTAACTTTCTTGGCACTCCTATCTAAATTATATCCTTGTTCAAATTAACCATGACCCAATCTCCCACTTCAAACTGAATATCCTTCCTCCTGACATCAACTTTGTCTTTTATCTTTTGGATATTCTCTGTTAAAAATTTTCTCACTTGCTCATGCACTTTCTTCATGGATTGTGAAAATTCTTTAGCATGTCCACTTCTCCCTTCCATGTCTCTGAGATCTCTAAGCTTGTACGCAACCCTAGGATGCATTCCATAAGCGATTTCAAATGGGCTCTTTCCTGTTGTTCTATGTAGAGTGTCCTTATAAGAAAATTATTCTTGATGAATCACTTGATTTCAAGCCTACCCATACTCCTTAGTTAAACATCTCAAGATGTTTCCAAGGGTCCTTTTTACAACCTATGTCTTCCCATCTATTTGGGGATGGTAAGAAGAGAAAAAAGAGGGATTGGTATCCAATATTCTCTATAGGGTTTTCCTAAAATGTCTGATAAACTTTGTATCTTTGTCTGATACTATACTGACTGGTAATCCATGTATCCTAATGAATTCTTTGAAAAATAAGTGAGCTATATGACTGGCACCATTAGTCACTTTATAAGGAATGAAATGACTCATCTTACTAAACCTATCTACATGCTTTAGTTTTGGGAAAACCAACTATGAAATCCATACTTACACATTCCCAAGGCCTTTTGGGAATTGGCAATGGTTGGTGAAGACCAGAATTATAGGATGTTCCCTTGGCTCTTTGAAAAATTGTGTATTTCTCAACATACCTCCTTATATCCTTATGCATCTTGGGCCAATAGTAAAACCTTTGAAGGTCAACTCTAGAGTCTTGTTCAACCCAATGTGTCCACTTAAGTTGTCATTGTGCTTTTCCTACATCAAATTCTCTCTCATTGATCCCCTTGGCACACACAAGTGTCCACCCTTAAGAAGGAGTCCTTCTTGAAAAGTTTACTATGCATGCTCACTATGGAAATTATTACTGAAATCTTGGCATATCTTATAGTCTTCTAAAAAATCTTCATCATCCTTGCATAGGTCTTTAAAACAATCAACTCATATGCTCTTCAACTATACTTCTTGGACTATGAGTAGCCTTCTACTTAAGGCATCAAAAACCTTGTTACATTGCCCCTTCTAATTCTATATTTTAAATGTATAATACTATAGATACTCTACTCATTTTATGTTCCTATGGCTTAAATTTTCTTGGGAGCTAAGAAAACTCAATGCTTGGTTATCAGTGTATAAAACAAACTCTTTAGGCAACAGGTAGTGCCCCCATTTCTTAAGTGCCTGAACAAGTACATACAACTCTAAGTCATAGGATGTGTATATCTTCTTATAATTATTAATATTTTCACTAGAAAATTTGACTGGTCTATTAGCTTGACTTAAAACGGCCCCAACTACAATGTTGCTTGCATCAAACTCTATGGTGAAGATTTTTTCAAAACTAGGGAGTATTAGTATTGGTTGTGTAGATACCTTTTGTTTCAAAACTTCAAACCCCTTATCAGCATCCTTGGTCCATTTAAACCTATATTTTATTCCTCCCTTGATTGTATCCAATATAGGATCACAAATTGCATTAAAGTTCCTTATAAAATTTCTATAGAATTGATCCAATCCATGAAAACTCCCAACCTCACTAGTTGTATTAGGAGTATGCTAGCTTAGTATTGCTTCCACCTTTGATGCACCCATCTTAAAATCACCTTTTTAGACCACAAACCCCAAATAGACAACTCCTATTTCATAAACTAACATTTCTCCAAATTGATGGTTAGTTGTTCCTCGTGTAAATTTTTAAGTACAACTTCTAAATGCTTAAGATGATCCTCTTTAGTTTTTCTAAAAATTAAGAAGACATCTAAGTAAGCAACTACAAATTTACCAATGAAATCATTGAGGAATTCATTCATGAGTCTCATGAATGTTCTAGGAGCATTGGTGAGTCCAAATGACATGACAAGCCATTCATAGAGGGCTTCAATGCGTTTGAATGTTGTCTTCCACTCATTTCCCTCCTTTATTCTTATCTGGTGATAGCCACTCTTTAGGTCTATCTTAGTGAAGTATTGTGTACCCCCTAAAAAATCTATAAGGTATTTAATTCTAGTTATAGTGAACCTATACCTAATAGTAATACTATTGATGGATCTAGATTCCATACATAACCTCCATGTTCCTCCTTTCTTGGGTGCTAACAATGTTGGAACTGCACATGGACTAATACTCTTGTTTATCAGTCCACTATCAATAAGTTCTTGCACTTGTTTGGCCAACTCTTTGTTCTTCTCAGGAGTAATCTTGTATGGAGATTTTTTAGGAAAAGAAGCCCCTAGAATGAGGTCAATTTGATGAATGATTTATCTCTATTGTGGTAAATTAGTAGGGGTTTCATCATTGATAATGTCCTTAAACTGATTTAACAAGGCTTCTACCTCTACAAGAATGTTCACTATCTTATCTTTCTTCTTTCCTTTTGGTTGCATAATCACTGCAAACACAACTCCTTCTCCCTCTTTGAGAGTGTCCAAAAACTCCTTTTCACCAACTAACAACTCATCAAAGCCTTTAGTCTTACCCTCTTCTTTTTCTCCTATTGACCGTATCTTATAGGTAACTCCATCTTTTTGGAAAGAGTAGGAATTCTTTTCTCCATGATATACTGCTTTCCTATCATATTTCCATGGCCTACCTAATAGTAGGTGGCATTCATCCATTGGAAAGATGTCACATAGAATATTGTCTTTATATCCTCTTATGGTGAACTCCACCCAAGTTTTCTCATTTACCAGAACATGTTTCCCTTTGTTGAGCCAAGTAACCCTATAGGGATTAATATGAGGGATTCTCTGCAATTTCAATTTTCTTACTACCTCTTATGACACTATGTTATCTGTGGACCCTGAATCCACCACCACCCTACACACTTTACCCATCATCTTACAATTTATCCTAAGCAAGGACCTCCTTTAGCTTGGAACCTCCTTCATAGGTTATTTGATCAACACTCTTCTGATCATGAGGTTCTCTCCAATCTCTGAATCTAAGCTCACCTCTAGTGATTTAATACTTGTGGTGTCCTCTTGTACATAACTTACTCTTATGTCCCTGTAAGATAAGAAATGGAAGAATATTATGTTGTTATCAAAATGTAAAGGGTAAATAATGATGTGTGATATATATATATATATATATATATATATATATATATATATAGAATGTGATGTAGGAATAGTGGAGAAGGTAAGATTGTTCTCTTAATCCCAAATTTCATAAAGGGAAGATCCAAATTGATTAACGCCAAAGAAAGGATCAATGCATAAATGAATCAACCTATTAAGGATAGAGATAAAGAGAAAAACCCTAACTTCCATTTTATAGAAGAGAGTGTGTGATAGGTTTAGGAAGATTAAAAGTTTAATTGAAATGCATTAAAGACAAGTACTAACCTCAAAAAAGATATAGATTTGAAGAATGTTGTTTTCAGGTGTCTGCAATGAGTTTCAAGAAATTTTACAACTGGATCTCGAACAAAAACGCAGAGACGAAGAAAACCCAAAAATATTTTTTGAATTTGGCTCAAGTCTAATTTTGACCCAAAAAATGAATGTCACCTTTGACCCAAAATTTCTGATTCTGAAACCACAATAGAATGTCGATTCTGACCCATAAATGAATGTTACCTTTGACCAAAAATTTCTGATTTTGACCCAGAATTTATGAATCCCACCTGCACAGTCTGACAGAAAATCTATTTTTGGATCCTTATAGTTTGTCGAAAAGGGTATCGGAATATGCACTCCAATTTGCTATTCTGAACCTGTCCCTACAATAAAAATGGTTTTTTTCTTTGGGGGATGGGTTCGCCTTAGTAAAACCCTGATTTAGGAATTAACCTTGAAATCAATAATTGACATAGAGAATGCTAGCAAGTAGTAGAAGTAGATCTAATAATGAGACTATGACAATAGATGTGCAACTATACTTCAAATGTAAACAAGTATGTAAATATGAAAGCTTGGACTCAATATTAGAAACCATAAACCTCCATGATTTTATGCTTGGCATCCACCTTGAAGGAAGAATTATTGAATCTTGAAGATGCACAAATGATCTTGAAGGAAAATCACACCACCATGATGGATAGATCTAGGGTTTGAATGATGAATCTTGAATTCTAGAATCAAATCCCTTCAAAGGCTTGAATTATTGAATCCTTGGTCTTCAATGGAGAACTTGAATGCTTGAAAGGAAGACTTGAAAACCTTTATTGAAATTTGAAAGCTTGAGAACATGTAACATTCTTTCTTAGTTGATGGTTGTTTGCTTGTGATTATGCTTCTTGGATAGATAGCTTTTGTACTTAGAGAAAATGAGAAGAGAAGGCTTCCTTATATACCAATCTAGGGCACAATCTTCTAGAGAGGCCTACATAGGAGAATTAAATTCCAATTAGACCTAATCCCTAGAAGAGAACCTATACTAAATATAATTTCAAGATTCGTTACTTCGGAACCCGAAACAGTTGACCCAGAAGTGGGAAATGAACTTTTGAATGACCCCCGGAAGCCGATAAAATTTTTCAATTGGAAAGGGGGACCTGGGTCAAAATTTAGGTTTACCTTGACCTAGGTCAAGGTCGAGGTCAACTTTGACCAAGGTCAAGGTTGAGGTCAACCTTGACCCAGGGAGTCAGAACCCCTGGAAAATGTGCCATGTGGGATAGATAGTGTCTGGAGAGGCCCAATTAGGGTCCTAAACAGGCATAGAAGTAGGAGAGGGTGCATAAATTAGAGGACAATATGATGATGGTCAAAATCACCTCCCAAGGAGGGCTAAAATTTCTTAACATGGAAGTGCTTCCATTTTAAGATGATACATTAAGCCCCCACTTTAGCGGGAGTATGGAAATCGAACATACTCGTGGTAAAGTTAGAAGAAAGAATCCAGTGGATTACAACTAGGTAGAACATCACTTAGTCAAGGACATGAGCCCCAGACCAAGGGTTCTAACTCAACATATACGCAGGAAGATATGAAATAAAAGAGAAATTAATCATAGACAACATACATGACTACATAAGAAAGACAAGAGCAACACTATAAATAACATAGCTTCATGATCTAATCCTACTAAAATTAAAGTGAAAGAGAGGAAAGAGAAAGTGATTACCTCACCTAGTAAGATTCCCACCTTACCATGAATCACCAAGGAGGGAGATCCCAACAAGCTCACCCATGAACTATGCCTTGTAGTTGTAATGCGTCTTCTGACGGCTTTTGGAATACCCATAGATCCACCTTCTTGTATCACTGTGGAATATAAAATGCATGTCTTTTCAGGATTTAGAAACTTATGTGCATTACCTTCCAAGGATTTAGCATATTGGAAAATGCATATCTCTTCAGGATTTAGCAACTTATGTGCGTTACCTTCTGAGTATTTAGCAAAAATAAAAATGCATCTCTTCAGGATTTAGCAACTTATGTGCGTTACCTTCTGAGGATTTAGCATGTTGTAAAATGTAAACTATAGTATAAGGGAGACCCTATATATGCCCCCCTCCTTATCATGACTACCTACTAGGAAGGATAAGGAAGAGAAAGAGGATACCTACTTCACAAGGTAAGGAGATATCTAGTTTAACAACAATATACACTATATCCTTAGCAAAGAGTATTGACCCTTACCTCTAAGAGCATAGATAATAGTGAAATGGATATGTCACGTATGGAAAAAGGATCCTCAAAGAGGAAGTGATCTTATCAGCAAGACCCCCACCGTAGAGGACTTCTTAGGATAAAATGTCATCTTCTAAAGAAAAGCAAAGAGGGACCAAAGATTCGATCATCAAGCCCCGTGCGATCAATAGGAAGAGGAATCTTGGAATGAAGGAAGCCAACTCTAACCCAAAGCAAGAGAAAGAGTATATAAAGTACATAATTTTCAAAATAAAGAAGAGGTGATGACCTAGGACAATAACCTCTTGTATAAGAGGGTATCCATAGCCAAAACATGAATCTTTATAAGGAAATAATGTTTTAGAATAAACAAATGCCCCTAAGCTAAGGAAATTAGATCCTTAGATAGAGAAAGAAGGAAAAACCTTGCTTCCCAGGAATGAAAGCGAGGGATATATCAATTCTATCAAGAGATGCTATATCAAAGACATATCTTTACAAAAAAAAATTCCTAGAAATGATATCATAAGTGAGCGAAGGAAGTATGTATCATCATACAAAATCATAGGGATATAATATAGAAAGAATAACCGACTAAGCTCAAAAAAAAATACATCCTAAGAGCATAATGAATCCTAGAAGATTGGAAGGAAATACCTCTTGCTGCCCAGTTAAGAGACAAGAGGAGAAAAATGGTCTAATTTATAGAAGAATGAGGGGAATGCCCTATATCAAAATTATGAAGAAATTGTAATACTGCACGGGAATGAGATATAATTCCTAAAGCATCTCTTTCTCTAACATACAGCTTGAAATGCACACAATCAATAAGTAAATGTGTCTTATTGTAGTAAAAATCACATTTGTATTTAAAGAGAGCATTTTTTGGCATAGGTTTAAAGATTTCTTTCTTAGAATTCATTAACTGAACATATTCTTTCTTAGCCACATCTTGAGGAGTATCAGGGTGATCTAAGGAAGGTGTTGGAAGAAGAACTTGAAGAGGAGGGTGATAGTTAAAATCAACCACCTTGATTTGAGAAGGCGGGAAGCCTATACCATGCATATCTTGTTTAGGGGATAAATGAATCGGGTTTTTAATGTCATGTTCATTAAGACCAAGCCCTAAACCCTTATAGCCTTATTTATCCACCATAGTATAGCCGGTAGTGTACATATCTTGTAAAGCTTCTGCAGGAGATGATTGATTATCGTGGTCATGAGAAAATGTTGTGTAAGGCAGAATGATAGGTTTAGAATAAGTTTATTTGTTCTTCCCTTTAATATCATCATCATAATGTATTAGATAAGAAGGGGAAGGTAAATGAAAGAATTCTTGCACATCTACATCATAAACCCTAGTTTGAGCCCCATTATAAGTGTGGGAAGAACTAGGGATATAAGATTGAGAAATAGGAGTAGGAATATTAGGAATTGGATTAGAAAGGATGGGATGAGGATTAGGAAGATTAGGAACTAGATTAGGAATGATAGGATTAGGATTAGTAAGATTAGTAAATGGGGTATCATCTACCCAATTCTTCACATAATCCAAAAGAGCAATAAGTCCACTACAAAAATCCATAATGAAAGTTTTGAAAGTGGGAGGACTAGTATTATTTAATCTCAGAATAGAATGAGGAAGTGAAATGTGAAGAGTAACAAACATGAGGAAATGGATAATACTTTCATAAACATCATAAGTACTATAAAGAGATGCTAAAAGAAGAATAATGAGGAAAATAAGCATACACCAAAGCATCTTAAAGATTCTCATAGTGGATGAAATGAAAGAAATGTTTTTATATTTTTATGAGTATGTAGATTATTTTTTTAAATGCAAGAGCATAAAATTTAATATGTATGCAAAAGATAGTCTCTACGGAAAAGAGGCAAAGCATCTAAATCCAAAAAGAAAGAGTTTTCTATCGCGGGTTCACAAAAATGTAAGATAAGAAATGGAAGAATGTTATGTTGCTATCAAAATGTAAAGGGTAAATAATGATGTGTGATATATATATATATATATA
>MU225525.1:1289187-1324483 GCA_018584345.1 Thuja plicata
ATATATATATATATATATATATATATATATATATATATTGAATGTGATGTAAGAATAGTGGAGAAGGTAATCTATTGTCCTCTTAATCCCAAATTTCATAAAGGGAAGATCCAAATTGATTAACCCCAAAGAAAGGATATCAATGCATAAATGAATCAACCTATTAAGGATAGAAATAAAGAGAAAAACCCTAACTTCCATTTTATAGAAGAGAGTGTGTGATAGATTTAGGAAGATTAAAACTTTAATTGAAATGGATTGAAGACAAGTTCTAACCTCAAAAATACTACAGATCTGAAGAATGTTGTTTTTGGGTGTCTGCACTAAGTTTCTAGAAATTCTACAACTAGATCTAGAACAGAAACGCAGAGACAAAGAAAACCCAAAAATCTTTTCCGAATCTGGCTCAGGTATGATTTTGACCCAAAAATGAATGTTACCTTTGACCCAAAATTTCCAATTCTAACCTAGAATAGAATGTTGATTTTGACCCAGAAATAAATGTCACCTTTGACTCAAAATTTCTGATTCCAACTGGAAATTTATGATTCTGACCTGCATAGTCTGACAGAAAATCTATTTCCAAATCCTAATAGTTTGCCAAAAAGAGTATCTGAATCTGCACTCAAATTCGCTATTCTGAACCTGTCCCTGCAATAAAAATGGTTTATTTTTTTAGGGGGGAGGGGTTTTCCTTAGTCAAACCCCAATTTAGGAATTAACCTTGAAATCAATAATTGAAATAGAGAATGCTAGCAAGTAGTAGAAGTAGATCTAATAATGAAGCTATGACAATAGATATGCAATTATACTTCGAATGTAAAAAAGTATGTAAATATGAAATCTTGGACTCAATATTAGAAACCATAAACCTCCATGATTGTATGCTCGAAATCCACCTTGAAGGGAAAATGAATGAATCTTGAATATGCACAAACAATCTTGAAGGAAGATCACACCACCATGATGAATAGATCTAGGGTTTGAATGATGAATCTTGAATGCTTGAACCAAATCCCTTCAAATGCTTGAATGCTTGAATCCTTGATCTTCAATGGATAACTTGAATTCTTGAGAGGAAGACTTGAAAACCTTGATTGAACTTTGAAATCTTGAGAACATCTAGAATTCTTGCTTAGTTGATGGTTGTTCGCTTGTGATTATGCTTCTTGGATAGATAGTGAAAAAATCAGAGGAGAAGGTTTCCTTATAAACCAATCTAGGGCACAATATTCTAGAGAGGCCTACATAGGAGAATTAAATTCAAATTATACCTATATCCCTAGAAGAGGACCTATATTAAATATAATTTCAAGAGTCATTACTTCAGAACCTGAAACAGCTGACCCAGAAGTGGGAAATGAAATTTTGAATGACCCCTGACAGCCGACAAACTTTCCAATTAGAAAGGGGGACCTAGGTCAAAATTGAGGTCAACCTTGACCTAGGTCAAGTTCAAGTTTGACTTTGACCTGGGTCAAGTTCAAGGTCGACCTTGACCCAGGGAGTCAGAACCCCTGGAAAATGTGCCAAGTGGGATAGATAGTGTACGGAGAGGCCCAATCAGGGTCCTAAACAAGCACAGAAGTAGGAGAGGGTGCAAAAATGAGAGGAAACTATGAGGATGGTCAAAAACACCCACCAAGGAGGGATAAATGTTCTTAACATATAATTTCTTCTATTTTAAGACAATGTAGTCCCCTTGTGATGAAGAAGACTTCTCAAAGCATCTATAGGCGGGGTGCCCAACTTGATGGAAATTGTAGCATTTCATTGTGGAGAAGTAGGATCATCTCCTTGATCCTCCTGACCTTCCTCTATTATTGTTTCTAGATCCCCTTCTTCTATAGCTGCCTATGTTACTGGAATCCCCACCTTTCTCTACAAACTTGGATTCCCCTTGGGCTCTTTGGTCATTACTCCTTCCACCAAAACTTCCTCTATGTCCTTTGTTATCTCTTCCTCTTCCTCTACCCCTATTTACTTTCTCAAACTTCTTCTTTCTTTTCTCCTCAACCTTGAGTGCCAGTTGATAGCACTTCTGGACTGTATTGGGACTCAACAAACTGATCTCTTCTTGGATACTCCACAAGTATCTGAAAACTTTGATACTTTCCTCTTCTACCACATTGGATCTTAGACACAAATTTTGGATCTCCTTTTTATAGGTTCTCACATCTTGTTATTTCTATCTCAAATTCTGTCTCTTTCTATGGAGTTGAATATCATAGTCATCAGGGATGTATGTTTCTTTGATTTTGGAAATCATGCCCTTCCAAGTGGAGATGGGATTCTTTCCTTCATTTTTCTCTCAACTTGGACAAACTTCCACCATGTTAAGGAAACTCCTCTCAACCTTGATTTGGCCACCTTAACATTTTGTTCATTTATGCTGTCACATTCAAATTGATTTTCCAAATCCTCTATCCATTCCATTACTAGCTCTGGTTCCATCTTTCCACTAAAAAGTTGTATTCCTTCTAAGAATTTTCCTCCCATGGCTTTTAAGGCTTTGAGAAAGGGTTCCTCTGGGATGACAAGGTCTGTTTCAGGTACTTCATCCTCCTTTCCAACTCTCTTTCTGCTATCTTCTCTTTCTCTCACCTTAACACTCACTTCTTCAGTCTCCACTTCTACCTCAACCAATTTTATTTCTAATTGGGCTATCCTCTCTCTGAGCAACCTATTATCCAATTCTTGGTCATCAACCTTCTTGGCCAACTCTATATTTGTCACCATGTTTGACTCTCTAATTGATTGACTATCTGACATGCAATATACACTAGCCCAAATCTTTAGGTTTTGATGCCACTTTGAAAGGGAGGCTCACTACAATAACTAATCCTAGTTCTTCACTAAGTCTCTTTCTAGACTTCTTAAGGTTTCTCTCTCACATGGAACCCTACTACCTCAAGAAGTTTCAATTCACTTCCCTCCTATCCTCTTAAAGCTCCTCTATCAATTCCAAGTGCTCAATCGTCTATTCCTTCACTTGAACTCGCCAGGGTAAGTTCAATCACCACCTTACTAGCCCTTTGTCACCTACCTTGCAGGAGTCTTCAGCCTGTCCATAACCAATTTCTCTCCACAATCCAATCTTCTTGAATGATCCTTGGCTCATTTCCCTATCGCTTCCCAAATTTCCTATTTTTAAGGGCTACTAGCCTAGTAGGTCTCAATTAGCCCCATTTTGAGGTTTTTGGGATTCCTTTCCCAAAAATCTCACACAAATCTATGAACTAATTGGTGATTCAGACACCATTTGAGGAAACCTTCAAATATTTTTCTAGTCTTGGACCTCAAACTATTTGTACATTGTCAAACCCTAACTCGGCTATCTTGCAAGAAAATAAGCCAGTCTTTAATATTTTCTTTAAAAATCCATTCAAATGGATTCAACAAGACTTCAACTCACAACCAACTCTCTGTATGAACCTTCTCAATAATTCCAAAGTATGGATTCGTTCAACCAATCTACTCCTGCAAGTTGTTCACCTCTGATACTCTTGCTTCCTAGCCAAGCTATGGAAGAGCTTGCCTAGGGCAAGAGCTTAAAAATCACAAACACAACTTCCAGCATCCTACCTAACAAAAAAAAATATACAGAGACTTCATTTGCATTCCCCCGAGGGCCCAGTGCTTTCCATGGTGGGAACTTCAAAATGGAGCCATTTTAGATATGTACACCATGTCTAGTCCAAAGACTCAGAATTAGGGACGAAAATTATTTACATGAATAAACTAAAACAAATACACAAACGAGTTCATACAATGCACTAAAATAACAAATCCTAACTGTCTAGAGGGAAATATTGGTTAATTCAATCCATTGGACTCAAATGCAAACCAATTTTCAAGAAATACAGTTAAGTCTCAGAACAACCAAATGTTTACTCTTGGAAATTGTGCCAACATATTTACAATGCTTGAGGAGACATTATATATGTCCCCCTCCCATGTTTCAACCAACTGTTCCAACCCATAACTACTTTAGGGCACTTTGCAACTTTTTGCCCAAATGTTGTCATGCAACATTGCAAAGTTGCAAAAGTTGCTCGAGCAACTTTTGAAAACTTTTACATCTTTTTCTCTTACAAAAAATTGACCCAATGTATGGGTTCCAAATGATCACTAAACAACCCCTATACCTAATTACAACTCAATTAAGTCATATTGTGCACTCTTGGTTACATTCTTCATATTTTTCCATCTTTGGCTTACAATGCAATATTAGAGTCTTTTGATACATTTGTCACAACCAATTCACCACATTCCCCAAAACACCTAATGGATTATAAAATAAAACTTATTTATCTACATGACCTTGTTAAGGTCTTACAATCCAAAACTTATAGGGTTAAGCACAACTAACCCTTAGGTGCTCCTGCACCATACAGGATCCATCATCATGATGAAAGTAATAATTTTTTTTTTTGTTGTTCAAAGATTATTTGTCTGATTGTATGTAGTGGTGAAATTAAAGACACCTTCATTGCAAATCTAGTAGTGAGACTGGCTATGGTAATATATCATCATTTTTCTTTTACTGTATATAATATCATGAGACTTTCATTTTGAAATATACATGTTTCAACAAAATAATAATTGTCACAAACATGGCGAAATTCACAATTTCTAGATGGAGCTTGATTATTTTGAGTATGCTTCTACAGATAATATATGAATTCAAATCCCCATAGTACTCATGCTAAGGTAAATTTTCTAGTTTTCTAAGTAATTATTATGTTTGATTTTTCAAGGCCAAATAAAGACTGAAGCTCCATGTCGATTTGAGTGACTTGCCAAATACTACTAGGTACTTATACTTGAATATGTAAAATATAACAAACATTAGATAAGGAGGAGTATTTTTACCATATCAATTTAGCATTTGTATTCAGCTAAATTTAGTGGTGTTTCTTTTGCAACTTTTATGAATTGAGGAGAAATTGGGACTAGCTACTGTCTATTGAGGTGCAAATTTCCACAAACCTATAGAGCCATATGAAAAAAAGCAATGCAAAATAAATCAACATGGGCTAAAAAATTTATTGTTGAGCAATAGAAGAGTGTCTCACAATAAGCAAGATACATTAGGTTTTAATAAAAGGGTAGTAGATGAATGTCTTAATACCACTATTTGTATTGTTGCTTATATGTAAAGCAAGAATTTGTTACTCAAAAGTTTTCCCCCAACCTTTAAAGTGGGTCTCTAGCATTGCTAATAAAATATTTTCCTAATTAGTTTACATGTACTAAAAATTTGTAGTGAACACAAAACTCTTTCTTCCTACTACCAAACTTGGGTTTTGTCTCTATAGTTTTATTGTGGTTGAATGACAACCTTGTATTGTTTAGTGAGAATTTATCATCATTTTCTGAGAAACCTTGTGTTTTGATGTATGTAATGTAGTTTTTTTGGGCTTCTATAATAAAAAGAAAAATATTTGTTTCCACATTTTTTTTATTTGTAGGATAATTTTCAGAAATACATTTTCAAAGATAAAAGATAACTTAGAAAAACCATCAATGTTTTACATAAAGAAAGATCCAAATACTTATGTTTTTTTTTCTTTTTAAACAAAAAGAAATTAAAGCCTATATATATAATAGAAAGATTACATAAAGCTATACAAACTGAATAAAAGGCTCCCACAAAGCAAGAATTATTCTTTAGAAACTAAGATCCAAAAAAAACTACCTAGCCTAAACTGCTAGTACTGCCAAACTTTCAATGGCAATTTATAATCAATAAGCACAAAAGGTTGTACTACAAAAAAAAAAATATGCAAAAAATCCCAAAAACTTGGATCTTCAAATATGGTCAACGATAATACTGACTCATTCCTCCTATAAGATACACAAAATTCTCTTTCATGCCAAGATTCAAAAACTATGAAAGAGCAGAGAAACGGAAATCACAAAACCCATAATTTGGAAACCTTAATCTTTTCTTCCTCTATACGAAGAGGAGGTGTTTCCCTTGAAATTTGTGCTGGATGGAAATATGCATCACCTTGAATCTCCTCAAAGTTACCCATCTGTGCATCAACATTCAAATCAGGGATTTCAAGAGCGCGAGCCTGAAGCACATCTTGCCCAACATTCCTACGACCTTGAGGTACATCCATATTGTGGGCATGCTCAAATAGCAGCATGAACAGAGCACTTGCCTTAGCTCGGATTTCACCAAGTAGAGGAACACTCAATACTACTTGGTGCCTTTAGACTGCATTTCGCACAAAACTAAAATCCTTAAGCTCAAGAGCCATTTATATGCTATCAAAGACCGACACATATGCATCATTCTCTTTCAAGGTAGTTCGTGGGAATAATCCTTCAACATACCCATCATCATTATCAAAATTATAATTTTGAATTGCACCCAATAACATTTCCTTAGAAACCAACTCCAACCGAATGCATTTTTCAACCCATTCATCTAAGGCATCATGAGATTAAAGAAAATCTAGAGAATTGGAAATAAAAATAGAAAGCAGTTGACTTGGGAATACAATTCTACGCAAAAGAGGAGATAAAACTTCTTCCCCGATCAAATACCTCACATACCTTCTAGGGATGGCGCACTGCATATTAAACATACTTCCCAAGTCATCATCTTACATTTGTTGTGTAAATTGTATTTCTCTATCCGGAAGCAAGATAAACACTCGAAGATTGAGGGGTCTATACTCCATTTTCCTCCTTTCACAAGTTTCGCATTCCAACCCATCTCTGAAAAGTGCTTGGCTTATTTCTGATGAAGCGCTGCTCATATTGGGTATATATTGATGCTAATTGCCTAGGATATGATTAAAATAAATGGTAAGGTACAAGCATAAATCTTCAACGTACATCGACCTCCAAATTTGCAGATTACAAATTATTCTTTCTGATATTTGAAAGATTGAAGTTACAAATTATTCTTTCTGATATTTGAAAGATTGAAGTGTGAAAGGTGTTATGAAGGGACATTTAACAACAAATGGGGATGTACACTCCTCACAATATAGCTGTGCTCCCAAATTTTTGGCATGTGTGGTCGTCGATCTTTCTCCAAAAAATAATCCATGCTGATATCAGTAGCTTACGAATTTCAAATTTAACTAATAAATCAGACCCCGTTGATGGATCAATAATGAGACTTGTTGTCATAATAAACCTTCGTGCCCTTCATAAAGTCCTAAAATGCAGCATTGGCGATCGGTGATAGTTGAAAAAGGCTTCTTATCAATTGACGGGTTAAATAAATAACCCATGTTTGAAAACATGACAGTACCAACGGTCACCCATCGTGTCCTTCCTACTTAGGACCTAAATGTTTGTGAGTCATCACAGTTTCCAGTGGCGTGCACTGAAAATGTTGATTGTAACTTGAATGACACGTCACATATTTCATGTCAAGACCAATTATACAATGTACATGACTCCCAAAGAAGACCGTCTTGCCTAGCTATATGACATTCAAAAACCTGCCTCTAGAGGAACACTAATTTGAAAGTTGAGACTGTTAACATCTTTCACCATTTAATATGGAAGCAAAGCCAGGGAAATTCTAGGAACTATCATGGTCTCCATCAAATAACAATGTACCAACATTACAAGCCAGGTTTCCTAGGTAATCAACCAATCTATTACCTTCTCTATATGTGTGTGAAATCACAAAGGACTAGAAGGCATCTAAAATTGCCGAAGCATATTGCAAAAAATACTTGATCCTCAAGTTGTGACATTTACTCATTTTTGTGGCTTCAATTATTAGCTAAGAGTCGCCCTCAACATGTAAGTGTGAAATACACACAGTCCCGACCAATAATAAGTCATGCAACAAAGAAAAGGCTTCTGCATAATTGTTATTCCCATGCCCAATAGGAATTTCTTTAGCAACAATGAGTTCATCTAAAGGAGTTCTAAGGCATACTTCTATACCAGAGACCCCAGAATTTCCCCTAGAACAACCATCAAATTTAGCTTCACATATGGATGAGTTGGTTTCATCTATCTAATCTCTTTCTGATTAATCTTCTCCTTTGGAAATACCGTTATGGACCCTGGAAGTGACAATTTAAAACTAGGCCATGAATAAAGTACCTTACTATCCCATGATGCAAAATGGAGGAGAAGGATTTCCCTTTCTGAGTATGGGCCATAATAGCCTCAACTACTAAATCTGGAATCTTGGCTTAAAACCTCTTGAACAAATATGGTCTCTTTTCTTAAAATACACTTGTTCCTTTCCCACCATATCAACCAAACTACTACCACTACAACAATCACTCATATTCTTGAAAAATAATGAATCTCTATACAGCAGGGGCCATGCCTAAATAAGATCCTAGAATGTGAGTGGAAGAGGCATACAAAACTGAATTTTTGGTAGTATAAATATCCAACATTGTTGTGCAAAGGGAAAATGGAGAAATAAGTGATTCACATCCTCTAGAGATGAAGCACACAGAACACACTAAAATTGATTAGCAATATGTAATTTAACTAGCCTATCACTCATGAGGGCTCTCTTTATAAGGGTCAGCCAAGTAAAATATCTTGCCTTTGTGGAACCATATCACTCCAACAAATTAAATAAGCTCTTTGAGGGCACACTTGGACATATTTCTATTTGATAGCTTCCTATCCTAATCTGATTATATACTGACTTGATTTGGATGGGGCCCAAATTATCATGTCTTTTGATTTTTTTAGGAGCACCACTCTCTCATTCAATAATTTTTTCAATAGATTTTGCTGCACTAAAGTTATAGGTAAAGAAGTGATATTCTTCCAAAGAACTCTTCTTGTGGATATTTCAACTGCCTCAACATAATCAATAAGCTTTTCACCCCAAATTTGCAAAATCAAAGTTGCTATTATGCTAAGCTCATCATTAACAATCAAAGGTTTGTACCCATTCCAAGAATCTGACCACAAATTAACTGCCTCCCCACTGTGAACCTCCCAAGATATAAAAGAGGAAACTATATCTCTAGATACAAATAAGAAATTCCACATAGCCGAGCCCATCTATGGATTCTCAATAGTCAAGATCCTAGAGGCATTGTCAGAGTCAAGATTTTTTTACTTGCATAATCCTACTCCAATTTGTATTAGGCTTTGAATACATGTGCCAAACTAACTTTCCTCCAAATGTAGAATTTATATCTTCTAAATAATGCAAACCTACCCCTCCTAACATCTTATCAGAAGACATACCTTGTAGTGAGACTAGTGGAATATTTTTAGTGTCTCTTAGATTATCTCTCCATATAAAATTCTTGATAATCTTTTCAATTTTGTTTAACACAGCTGCATGAGCTTTTAAGACAACAAGGAAGCAATTGAAAATTGTGGCTAAAACAGTTTTGACTAGAAGAATGTGGCCTGACAAAGAAACCCATCTTACCTTCCAAGAGGTAGTTCTACTCTTAATTCTATCCATAATAGATGACCAGTAATGAGCCTTGTTACATCCTATGAAGATTGGTATACCTAGATATGTACTTGGAAAAATGACTTCTTTAAAACCTAGAATCTGTAATATATTCCTCTTGAGGACAAGTTTAGCATAACAAACAAAGACAGAGTATTTATGGGGATTGGTTTTTTGTCTAGAGGCCATCTCATTAAAATCTAGAACAAATTTAATCTGTTTAGCCTCAGTATTTATTGTAAGTCCAAAAATAAGAGTGTCATCAACAAAAAGAGAATTTCTAGTGGCAATATATGTATTTGGGATCAAAATACATTTCCATATGCTTGACCGATGTATAACTAAAATTGTCTTGCTCAATGCTTCAACCATCACGATGAATAGAAATGGAGACAATGGATCACCTTGCCTAACTCCTTGTGTAGCATTGAAAAGCCTCACTGAAGCCCCTTTAATAATGACTGAAAGTTTTGCACGTTTAACACATGCAAGAATCCATTTACACCATGTGGAGGAGACACCAAATCAGTCTAGAACTTTAGCCCAAAAATCCCTGTTAAATTTATAGTAAGCCTTCAACATATCTAACTTGACAACACAAGTGGAAAACCTATGTTCTTTGATAGAATGAAGAACCTCATGAGCCACTAAAGATCCTTTAGCAGTCTCCCTGCCTGGTACAACTCCCCCTTGCTCTGGAGAAATAAGTTTAAGAATAAGACCTTGCAATCTAAGATAAATTGCCTTTGATAAAAAAAAATTGTATATTGTATTGCACAAGGAGATGGGCATGTATTTCATAAAATATTTAGGCTTCTTATTCTTGGGAATAAGAGAAATTATTATTGAGTTAAAATGACTAAGGATTGCACAATTCTTCCTAGACTTTTCCATAGCCAATAAATCAAAACCAATGACGTCCCATGCTTTTGAAAAAATAATGCAATAAAACCATCAGGACCAGGAGCCTTTCTATGAGGCATTGAGAACACTACAACTTTAATCTCTTCCATAGTGAAAGGCTTCATTAAAGACTTGTTATCCTCACTTGTAATAAGAGACAGAATATGTGCTAGTATATATCTTGTTCAACATGATAATTAGCTTGTATAAAATTATGAGGTGGGGCCAAGAACTCTATAAAGAATCAGAGACCTTCATCATGAATTTCTTCGGTAGTAGTGAGTATCTTCCTTGATGTGGCTTGTTAAATTTTAAAAAAAATGGCATTGGCTGCTCTCTTGATCTTGGCCTAAGTGTGAAAAAAATTTGTATTCTTGTCACCTTCCCAACGAAAAATTTCCCTTGACCTCTACTGCCAATACACCTCTTCTCTTTCCTAACTCTTCCCAACTATCCTAAATATCCTTTTTCTTATGATAAGTTTGATCCTCTAGTCCATGCAGAATGATGTGTTCTTGCCTCCAACTCCTTTTTTTGAGAGAGTATATTTTTGAATACTTGAGAATTCCAAGTTGAAATTTTGATTTTCATGTGACGTAGTTTTGCATGAAATTGAAACATCCTTGTGCCTCTAGAAAATGGAGCAGCTACACACCATTGCCTGATAAGAGGAAGAAAATGTGGATGCGTGAGCCACATTTTCTCAAAATTGAAGATAGGTTTTCTCTTTCCCCTATGAATGCTCTCAACTTTAAATTAAGAGAGATTGCAAAATGATCCAAAGAAACAAGAGGGATTATAACTGAAACCAGTTGAAAATTTGAAGACATCCAAGAGAGGGACAATATAAATCTATCCAACCTTTCCGCTATTTGTAGAAAAAATTTCCTACGATTGGTACAAGTGTAATTTCCCTTTGCTGGGACAATGTCAATGAGAGCATTATCTTCAATGAAATTCATAAAATCATCCATTGTCTTTTGAGGCGGACATATGCCACCTTTATTCTCTAGTGGTGAAACATTGGCATTAAAGTCTCCACATAACATATATTTTTACTATGATAGTCCCTTAATGACTTCTAAGAGAGTATCCCACAAAATTACTTTGTCTCGTGTAGAAGATGGGCCATATGTGTTAAAAAAATAAACTGTAAATCAAAACTTTTAACACTAAGTTGTTGCCAATTATTATTAGATCCAAGCATTTCCACAGTAACAGTCTTTGGATTCTAAAGTGTGATTAATCCACCAGAGGCCCCATGTGATGGAACTTTTTTTGATTTCCATTTGGACCACTTAAGTATAGAAGCATCATAAGACTACTGAGAAACCAAAATACTTATGTTACTATGGAGGAAAATGTTAGTTTTTCTACTATTTACATTTTTACAAAAGCTTAATTCATGATTTTAGTTTGTTCATGTAATTCTTGATAGAGTGAATTATTTATTTACCATTGAAAATATATTTGTTTCTCTTGTGCAAATAATTTAAGTTGTATTTACCATTTACAATTATACAACTACTTGATGCATGATTTATTTTCTAAGTTTGTAGTGAGATCTAAGATACTGAAGAGTATTAATATTCTTCAAAGAGTGCTAGATCAATGGAAGAACATGTTAGTATGCACAAATAGTGAGAGGGGGGTAAATCAGTGCAAACAAGTACTTAATAAATTTCACCACCAATCTTCAGTGCTAATCAGAAAATTTCAAATAATGAAACATGCAACTGATTTAATATGAAAATATAAGTAAACAACATCAAGCATCCACAAAAGCATCACATATGACACATATATTTTTAACATGGAAAACCTTGTTAGAGGGGGAAAAAATCATGGTGGGGATTATACCCACAAATCACCTTACTGCACAGTAAAAAGTGTTTACCCTGTTAAAAGCTACAATACCCTTTCTAGGGTTCACCCTATTAAAAGTGACTACTACCTTGGTAGAAGTACCAAAAGACTTGTTAGTCTACCTTGCTAGAGGATTTCAACCTTCAGTTAAGAAGTTACCCTAATAAAGGATTTACAAATAAAGACTTGTTAGGATCTACCTATTAGGGGATTTAACCTACTACAAAAATTAGGAAACAACAACAATGATAATCTGTAGAATGACACTGCTTGCCTATCAGATCCTTTGTGCTCCTTTTCTTTCTGGCATTGTACTGATCTCAACTTCTTCAATCTTTGATCGTTGCACTTGGAAATACGATCGCAACCCTAAATCACACTGTTGTGGGTCCACAACACACACCCCATTTCTTAGTCCTCTCACCATGGGGACCCCCCTTTGTTTTTTTTTTCCTTTTTGGGTCTGCCCCTCTCCCTGTTCCTTGAACTAGGTTTCTTGAGGGGCCTATTGAGAGAATAGATTTTTTTTCAGCCTTTTTTCCCTTTCAGCATTTTGGAAGACCCCAAGCCCTGTGAAACACCAAAAAGGCCAAAGGGCCGAGCTCGACCCTTTAGGTATTTCAGCCTCCGAAATGCCAAAAAGGCTGAAGGGTAGAACCTTTGCACCTTTCAGTGTTTCAACCTCTGAAACACCGAAAGGGGGTGAGGCCACCCGACTTTCAGCATTTCAGCCTTCGAAATGCCAAAGTCAGGTGATGTCATCCATGGGCTATTTAAGTGGCTTAGTCACTCTTTTGTTTCTCACTTATGTTTTTTTTCTCTCGCTTCTTCGCACGCGCCTCATCTTTTATCCTCGTCATTCTTTGTCAATTAGCCCTCCTTGAGCTCATAGGCTTGTTTCTTTCTTCTTATCCTTGTGCCTTGTAGGTAGGTCCTTTTCACCTTTTCTTTTTCTTCTTTTTATTTTTTGTTTTTTTCTCGTTCTAGCGTTTGTTTAGGTTAGGTCTTTGGCCTAGTTTGGTCTTCGGCCTAGTTAGGTCGTTCTCCCTCCTAGGTTCCTGGGATTCATGCCATGGGACCTCTAGAGGGGTTGCTTTCCTCCTTTTGTCTTTTCTTTGCATTTTTTTTAGAGTAAAGGGTTTTTTGGCGTCGTGACCTAGTCGCAGGTTTTTGGCCTCCGAAAGGCCAAAAAAATCTCCTCGAGCAAGTTTTTTTTAACCAAGTACAGTTCTCACTTTCGGCATCATCAGAATTTTGGATCTTTGAAACCTCTAAAATGCTAAATCATCTAAATGAAAGGTCTCCCTTCCTAGAGGTTTTGAACTTTTTCACTTTGAAACCTTCTTCGGACTTTCACACACTGAAAGACCGAAAGTTTTTCATCAGCCCCCGAATCTTTTCAATATTTTGGGTTTTTGCACCCCAATTATCTGCAAATTTTTTCACTCCTCAAGTTTGAAATTGCTTTCTTTGCCATCAGCCTCGTCCCTCACAATTTTGGTCTTTCTCACCCTGACCTTGTCTTCGGCTTTCGAAAACCCAAAAAGTCTGAAAGAGTAAAAACTACATTTTTGGCTACTTAAGAGCCCTCTACTTCTAGTTTTCTTAGTTAGTTTTTTTTCCTTTCCTTCTTTTGTAGTTTTCTTTCAATAAAGATATAGATACTTGCATGTTTCCTTGCAGGAATGCCTGAGAAGCGAACAACATCACCGATGAAGTACCTGTTCAAGGGGAATCGCCCCCTTCAAAGATTGAGCACTAACATATAGATATCACTGATATCGACATTGGGAACATGGACTGGGATCAGTTCCTAGTAAGGTGTTCTCAACCAGTGGGAAGGACCAAAGACTATGCCTCCCTAGTTCTATCAGGCCTAGGAAATATAGTAGCCCACCTGGTAGAGGTCATGTCCTCTGAGCTTATCATGACCTTAGCCAACCACTACATACTGGATGAAAAGGTGGTTAAGAATACAAAAGGATAGGTAGTTCTTGACCTAAGGCCAGACAACATAGAAGAGCTCTTCCATCTCTAGAAGGGCGTAGACAAGTTCTATGACTTCTAAATAGAAAAGGGGCTGAGATGGTTGAGGAACCAAACTAAGGATGCCTATGAGATTGCAAATCAGGAATACCTCCACCAACCTCTCCCAAAGAACAAACTGGACAAAATAGATCTCATGAGGGGATACTTAAAGTATGACATCCAAGCTACAGTCACCCTGATAAGCTGAGTGTATGGACTACCTCAGTCCATCCAACTCGAGAGCTGGATGATTGAGTTGATAGAGAAGATAAGGAACTGCAAGGCCAGGTTTGATTGGGATACCATCCTAATTGATAAATTGGATGAGTAACTGACTGTGGTTAAGCACAACCCAAATTTATACATGACTACATATATAGTGTACCTTTTAGCCGCACAAGAAGACTATTCAGTGCTCACAAAATGGGGAAAATTCAATGAACCAAATGTATGGCCTCATAATGTCTATCCACAATTGGTGAGAAGGACGTATATGCATGAAGATATCCTAGACTATAGAATAGTGAATGATGCCTTTATCTTCACAGTAATTAGATCCATATAGGGTGACTATGCGAAGAGGCTATCAGAAGAAGTTGCTGCCAAAATAAGGGCCATATGGGCATACTATATACAGTTCAAAATTTTCACATACATCTGAGTGGAAGGATCTACCCTACACCCCAATAAGCTACCAATGTACCCATCTGATTGGGTATTATCCTAGAAATGGCTTGACAACTTGTAGATGCATACGAGCATATCAAGCATAAGGAGAAGCATTGTTGGGACTTCCCCATTTCCCTATGTCCCTACACTCTTGAGGACATGAAGATCTATAAGTCATTGGCCTTTGAGTTGGATGATTGTCCACTCCAACTATATAACAACATCTAGGCCTGATTCGACCCCATAGGCATGTACAGCCATATCATTAGAAAGTTCTACATTCATGAACCATAGGTTGAAGATCATTGGATAAATTGTGTGGATCACCATGAGGTAAGGATCTGGGATTACTACAAGATGTCCCTCACACTTGCACAAGTAGCCTTATAGATTAGTATTCCCCCAAGGTTTGAGAAAAGGATTCGGATAATGTGTTGGAGTCGATTTATACTCTGGATAAAATATACAACGGGCCTATCTTGAATGCAGAGATAGATAAGGAGGAAAATGACAACATAGAATTCATAGAAAGGCATATGGTCAAGATGACTGAGGCATGGATAAATAGGCCCTATCAAATGGATCATATTCTCATGAAGACATTGATGGATCCACCCAAGAAGGTAGATAAGAAGCATGTAGAAAGGTCCACATTGCCCCAATATAAGAAGGCCCCACCTCAGAAGCTAGAGACAGTGTATGGGCATGAGCATGCAGTAGAATATGGTTCTAATCCTAGGCACAAGGCCTAGAAAACCAAGATGATATGGTAGATAGATTGTCCCATTGGATCATCACAGGCCACCCAAGATGAAGGCCCTTCCACTTCTAGCCAATCTCCCCCTACCATTGGAGAAGGGAAGAGAACTTATAAAAGAAAGAGAGCTTTGGCCTCTCCACGACTTGAAACTTTATAAGAGGAACCAGAAGAGGAAGAGGTTCCTTTGGTAAAAAGTAAAAGGTCTCAGGAGGCCTCTCTGAGGCAAAAGGATATCACAAGGAAGCAGGAAGAGACACCAAAAGAGCGAGACAATCCTTTGGATACGTTAGGCTCGAATGAGTTCCTCATGTCCAATTTTGAAGGCCTGGAAGGTTTTATAGAATAGGGGCAAGATACACTTGACTCAATACTAGGAATTGAAATGGGAACAAAGGTGCACATCCATCCTTAGGTGATCCTCACTCCACCTCCTGTTTAATTTACAAACCCCACACTAAACATGCCTATCACAGGAGTGGACTCTGGCACTAACCTAAGAGAAGAAAATAAATATGTTGGTGCGACCCAAAGCATAGCAAGGGGTAAGGCTATAGGAGAGAGTTCAACATCAACTCCACCACCTTACATTCCAACTCCACCAACCTCTCTCCCACCTCCCATTCTGAATCCATCACCTTCTCTCGCAACTCTAATGCAAACTTTTCCTCCTTCTACTTCTACTCTCCCACCTCCCATTCTAACTCCTTCCACTCTTGCTCCACCACCTAAACTTCCCACACTGACTCCAATGACATCTATTCCTCTACCTTGTTTTATCCTGACTCCCCAAACATCGGTAAGCTCATAAGTTTCATCTCCATTCAAAACCACACTGGAAGCCATGACAGACCTTAATGCAGAAATAACAATAAGTTCCTCCAAGGATGAAGGCCAAGATAAAAGTGAACCAGAGGTTGCGGTGGAAGAAGAGAAGAGAGAGGAAGGAATCCATGAAGGAGAAATGCATGGGGGAGAATCTAGAGAAGAAGGTGAACATGGGGAAGAGTTAGATAAAGAGGAGGGGGTGACCCCTGAATCACGAAGCTTGGGTTTAGTCCTCCACATTTCCCCATATGAGCCGGTTACCACCTTTAGTAAACCTAATTAGTTCACTAAAGAGATTCAACCATGGAAAATGACTTACATAGATGAAGAGGAAGGAGAATAGATGGATGTAATTTTTAAGGCAGGCCTTCCATCAAATAGAGGTTAATATACTAGAAAGGACCATATCTTATGTTACTCAAGACACCAAGGGTCGTTGGAAGGCATGGGTGGAAGTTCCTTATACTAGCATCTCAAGCACAACTCACCCTAGAGGATTATACATTTGAAGAGGTAGATTTGGGAGAACCAACTAGGGAAGGAAGTAAGACCCTCGTAGCCTTAGGTCTCAAACATGCTTTGGGATTTATGAGAAAAGATGATGAAACTATCAAGTCCTTGATAGAGAAGGATGAGGCTCTGAAGAAGTTCATTCATATAATGGTTGATCCCATTGACCCAAGTTTCCTAGAGGCCTCATTGTAGGCCATACTAGAGAAGAGAGCTACTCTAGACTTGCCGACAGGTATGACCCCCTCTTTCATTCAAGAAAGTGTTGATTGGAAGAATGATCTTGAACACTTTGGAGAAGGGGTTATCAAATTGGTGTTTAGGCCTTTCAGAGTTATTCTGGTGAAAATATTAAAGTTGATAAACATGATGGAGAGTGATGTGGGGTTAGATTCAGAATTGACCAAATGGAAAACTTCCCTCCAAGACCTCAAGATAATCAAGAAGCAGGGCTTCCAAATTTTGGTCAAGATATATGAAGATGAAGAGCTAGATAGCTTTGGAACCTGGATCAAAAGCATAACCAAAAAAATTAAGGTTCGCAAAAAGTGTCTAGGCTACATACAACAAAAGCATAAGGAGGTTATGGAATGGGTAGAAGAAATAGAAAAATTCTTCACAGGTATGGACTTGGAGCTATATTGAGATCAAGAAAGGAAAATTATATGCCCAACCATAGAGGTAATACAACAATTAAAAGATATTCTGGCGGGTTTTAGCACCAAAGAAGGCCTCCACCAACTCTTTTATCCAAAAGAAGACATGCAAAGGATTTCCGAGCGTGATGGAGATATCAAGTTCTTCGCTTCTGAATTTACCACTTTAAGAGAAAAGAAAGAACAAAGAATTAACAAAGTGAAGAGGAAAGAAATAAACTATGCAGAGGTACAGGAAATAGTGCAGAGGCGTGAGCTTCTCATCCAAAGGTGCTCTCAAGCTAACTACTCAGATCCAGACTCAGCCCTTTTGAGAGATGTAGATTTTTTAGAATTAGCCATTTTTACCCAACGATAACTTTTGGAATTTTGGACTTTCAGTCTCCAAAAGGCTGAAATTTTGGGGGTCTTAATTTTTTATTTTACACATGGTCAAATTCACAAATTTCGGTGCAGAGGTCAGGGTTCGAACTTCTAGGTCATTCCAGCGAGATCATTTTTTTGCATGAGAATAGAAATTAAGATCAAATGGATGCATAACTATAGTTCATTTTGCAAGGATTAAGGGTTCTCTATTATTTCCCACCTCGAAGAGAACCATAGATGAAGATTCCAAGGGAGAACTCAAAGATCAAGAAGAAGACTCTAGTTGCAAACAAGGGAACTCCAGCTCCTCTCTTTCTTCTTTCTCAGTGAGTTTTATCCCTTTTGCATGGGAAAACTAATTGTAAATGGATTAAAGATCCATGTAAGTTTTTAAGTATCAATTCATCAATAGGTTTCTTTAGCAAAGCTTTAGTTTTAGTTTGTTTTCATTGTTTTTAGAGTCTATGATGCCCTAATTTTGGCATTCAGAGTTCGTAGATTATAACTCTATATATTGTAATCAAAAGCAATGTAATAGGGTCGTATTCTTGATGAAATAAAGATCTATAATTGGTGCTTCATTCATGGTGTGATATTTGCTTCTATCTATGTGAAATTGATGAATATGTGTATGCTTATTCATTCTTTTCAAAGAGCCATTTTTTTTTATTTTGTCTTGAATCTATGTTTCTTTAGACTGAGTTTGTTGTTTTTTATCTATGTTGTTATGACGAATGTATGGAAAATATCATCTTTTGGGATTAATGATAAATTTGTCTTGTGTGTGGGCACATCTTGGTGGCTTCACGATTTGATAGATTTTGAAAATCTTGCACGAGTGAATATGTTTTCTCTCCAAACAATTGCATCCGTTGGGTATATAATTGTAACATGGTCTGATTCATATCTAGTGGGTTTGCTCCAAATTTCTCTGTCATTCTACTTGCAAGGAAGGATCAACAATGGTTTATGTCTATTAGGATTTCATTTTCAGCAATTTACTTCATTCTTATTACCCTACTCATTTAAATTTATGTCATAAAACTGAAAGTAATCAAATTCATCTTTATTTTAAACACAAATTTGCATCCTTAGTTAATTACAATATTTGATAAATTTTAAAAAAAAAGTCTCTAAAGTTGTTTTGCAATTTGACATCTTGAAAGTACCAGCAAAGGCCTCCTCATGAACATTCACATTTATCTTTAAATGAGTTACCAAGTAGGTTGTACCGCGACCCCAGAGAACCTTGGGAATAACTTTGTTTTTCTTTCAAGAGAGGAAATCAAATCTTGAGATCCTAGCAATTGAATTGTGTAAAAATAATGCTTAATAGAAGTGGCACTAGAAGGAGGGCCTAAAGACTAAAAAACTGGATAACATCGGATCTTTCTCTCCATAACAGTTTGAGCGAGTGCTGAGATTATCTCCGAAAAGAGGCGAGTTCCTTGAAATCACTCATCAATGCAGAGCTCACAGAGAAAAAGGGAAGACAAGAGATAAATCCTCTCGCCCTCCTACCATGTCCCAGAGTCCTCTTGGAAATTAATCACACCTCATTGTCCCAACTATCCTTGCAACTGTAAATGCACAAAGCTCACCACTGAAATTCGTTGAGTAGCTCCATGAATTTCCCAAAAATCAAGAGAATATTTGCACGTGTTTTATATATGGAGAATTGAGGACAACATAAGAGCATATATGTGCCTTCAAAGAAATTTGCAACCGCAAAGAGATCACCCACCAAGATGTTTTTTGTCATCTATTCCCATACACTTTGGGGGAATTTGCATGCAACGGGTACCTGAACCTACCATGGGGATCTATCTCTACATGGATTAAATTTTAAACCAAATTTCTTAATCAATTTAAGTTATATGTAGACCCTGCTACAACACATCACCAATTCATAATAACAAGGAAAGATCCTAAGGAGCCCATTTCCATCTTCAATCATCATTTCCACAAGATGCATCAAAATTTGGAAGCTCCTTACACCATAGTAGAGGCAGAAGTCTTACAAGTATACCTCAAAGCCCTAGACCCCTTCACTTCAATCTTTCTAAGAAGAGTTCCCCCCATGGATAGAGACACAATGGAAAAGGTGTACGATGAGGCTATCATGTTTACACAACAAATGGACCCACAAGAAGGGAACTTCATGGTCGTGCCTACCACTAGCAACAATGATGCCCCACATCCATTTTTAGAAAGAAATCAATCTTTGGCTACCCACATGCCTTCATTGAATCCAATTCCAGCATAGCCATTCACAACCCTACCTTCAGCCATCACTTATCCTGGTTATGAGGCTCATAAAACAACATTTGTGGAGCGAAGGGTTGTGCCCCAATTTGAACCTGATAGTCACCTAGTTTCTGAGTTGGACATCATAAAGAAAACCTTATCCCAACTCACAAGTGAGCTCACTAGAATTAATTTGAGTCCCCCTCAAAACCAAAGTGGATACCAACAGATGTATGTTGGTCTAAATGCTTACCCCTAGAATCATAATAGGATTTTCAACACTTACAATGGTAACAAAAATATGTAGGATAAGCCATTTGGGTAGTTGAGGCCCAATAGACCATGGAACACTCGACCCAACAATGGTAGCATCCCAAAGGATAATGCTAATACCTATGAGTCTAGAAATGGGGAAAGTTCAAAAACCTATACAGGAGAAGAAGAGTTCATGTTCCCATTCTAGAAAGATAACGATCCTGAATACTCTAAAGCTCATGCCTTCCAAAATTATCATCAGAAATCATACAATTTATGGAGCCTAAAGGAACCTATGACCAATGGCATACCTCTGAGTAAAAAACCAACTCCACTAGATCCTTGGGAAAGCAATAATCCTGTGCCACCTAGAGGTCTGAATGCTCCTACATCATCTCCACCAAAGAGGTTTGCTGGCTACAGAATCTTAGAGTGGTCAAATGAAAAATACACTGCAATTGAAGAATTGAAGAAAACTAAGGTGAACATATCCATATTCAAGATGCTTTAAGGTTTCCCTTCTCTGAGAGAAACCCTGCTGAAATCCCTGGACCATTCGAAGCAAGGTATAGCAGATAGCAGCGTGAAGACCACCTCCAATGTCAACACTTCTGAAGCTTTCCCCACGATGTTCAAAGACAAGATAGAGGTACCACCATTCCTACTCAGTCTGTGGATATTTGGGAAAAACTTCACAATATCCTAATTGATTTTGGGGCTTCATGTAACGTCATGCCTATATCCATCTATCCAAAACTAGGAATGATTTTGCAAACAACAAACAAAGTGGTAATTCAGCTCAACAAGATAGAAGTCAAGGTAATTGGCATACTCAAGGACGTACACATCCAATTGGTTGCTAACCTGAGGGTACATGAATACATTGATCTACACATAGTGGATATCCCCAAGACTTGTGGACTACTACTGAGTCAAGAATGGAATAAATTCTTGAGAGGATGGTTGTCCACGGATTTCACCCAGCTGTGGCTACCATGGAAGTGACTAAACAACCAAATCAAGATTGATGTTGAGCCTAAGTTAAAGAGGATTATGACTAACTATAATGCTTAGATTGAATTTATTTTCACACAGACTAACCCAGGCACCTATCAGATGGATTACATTATCATCTTTCAAATCAGAGAAGTGTTACCCTAATTTTATGAATGCAGCATAATAATCATAAACAATAAGAAATTGCATGAAGGTACACCTCTTTAACACTATTGTTTAGCTAATGAAGATGAAATACATCACTATTGCATTCATACTATTAGTTACATTATACTCTAGCTGTTGATCATATTCAATTTTTTAAATTCATAATTGATCATTACATTGTGCATTCAAACTGAATGTAATAAGCAAATATTCCTTCCATATTACATCTTTCATATTGAGAACTTAGAGGAAATTACAGAAAAGAAAGTAAAATAGAAGCATGATGAGGTTTAGGGGTCCATGCATTGCCTTTGAGAGGTCTTTTGTATTCTGGAGCTGATTGTTTGCATCCTAGGTCTTCTTTTGGTCTTGTGTCTTGCATCATAGAGAAAAGGTGTTAGATCCAAATTGGATCTACGCAATACATGAAAACCTAAAAGAATCATACAACAATCAAACTTCTAGAATTGCACAGTTACCAATAACATCAATGTAATGGAAATGTATGCATATACATTAATAGAATAGCAATATCAAAGGGGCATAGCTTTATGAAACACTTTATTATATTTGAAAGATGCACTGAACAAGAGAATTATAATTGGTTACATTATCCTGAATTGCTATAGTGTGTGGATGATCATCACTTTGATTATCCAGACACTGTAGGAATCTAGAACAATGTGGCTATCTATTATCCCCTTTCCCATAACAAGTTTCAAGAAAGCAGTGTAACAATGTGATGTTTAAACTTGCTGAAAAAAGATAATAGATGTAATGATGTTTGTGAGTGTCACGAGCCCGTGCTCGAACCTCATGAATATGTGCAGATGTTCAAACTGGGCAAGCAATGAGATAAATCAAAACCAGGTGCATGACAAGTTGTGTATGTGTAGAAGAGAAAGAGATGTACTAATATCTAGAATTCAACATTGATGTGCAAGAAAATGATTAAACTATAGTGATATCAAATGTTAGTGATGTGCATATGCAGATGCAGTTTTTAAACTGTGCATATTTAAGAAAAAAATCAAATGATAATGTTGTCTAAAGAAATAAAAGATATATGTCCCTGTGATCTAATGCCAATATGCAAATATCAGAAGGTAAGCAACAATATTATCAATTGATAATGTATATGCATGACAAAGAAGAAAGATGAGGAAAAAGACAATAGTAATGTTGTTGTAAGTAGTGTTGTTACAATTCATAAAAATGATAATAATATGCAAGGGCAGAAGGAGATGAATTGCAGAACAATCAAATGACAATGTAATATTGTTAAATGCTGGTAATAGACACAAAGGGATCAAATGTAGAGTACATGAATAGAGTAAGAGAAATAACAAATGCCTTCAAAGGTCAAAAATAGTAAGAATTCAGTCAAACATTGTTGTTACTAATGATAAGTAACAATGGTATCTATTTTACAATTAAAATATGCATATACAAAATAAAATGGATATCAGTGTTGCTATTATAAGTTATCAAACAGTTAAAAGAGTGATCATATGCAAAAGGAGTATAGATAGCAGTATTATCCAAATGTAATAAGCATGTCCAATATGATCGATAAAAAGTGTTGATCGACAAAGGATAAATGCATTGTTTAAAAGTGTCAGGAAGATTAACACAATGTTGTTCATGGCTCTCATGAGCTCGTGCTTGAACCCCATGAACAACTATGCCCACTTAAGTTAAAACTACCTTCAGAACAATATTATATACTTAGAACTGTCAAAACAAGGTGGAGTAGAAATGGTAGACAATTCCAGACATTTTAATAGTGCCAAGGATAGTTCAAATCATAGGTTCGATAGCTGGAAGGACATTATGAGAATTTACAAGTATGATGGCCACCATAAAAAATAGATAGCAAGGAGAAGACACAAGTTTATGATGACTAGACATCTACTCGAAGATGATGTAGAGTGAACATTAAACTATGCAAACTTTCAAAGATGCAAAAGACCCAAATCTTTGCCATGAACTAATGAGAGATATCAAAGCCAGGAATCCAGCTTGGGTTTTTAAGGTGAAAATACAACTAGCTCAACAACGACATTACTAAGAAGAGAATGCAAAGATAGAGGTAACTTATCTCTCATTTAGAAGTAGAGATGTAATGATATGCAGTCTGATCTCCTTATGCAAAAGATAAACTCCATTTCATGATCCCTAAAATCAAGCCTAGGCTCTAGAGCTACATGCAATCCAAGCCCAAATCACTAGAGATAACTCATGTCAAGATCCTGAGCTTTGTGTCTTACTCCATGATAAGAGCCTAAGATACATTCTTGCAAATAAATGTACACCTTAGTTATGTAACTAATTTCAAGCCCAAGAACAACAACCCAACTCCCAGATAACAGTGGTGACTTCTAGTTTGACAACTTGTGCATAGAGGAGAAATAGAGTTTGAGTAATGAACGCCATATCCACTTGTGTATAGAGGAGAAATAGAGTTCGAGTAATGAACACCATATCCACAACAAGTGGCGCCATAGTTAGGGTTTCAAACCATCATGCTTCTACCAAATGAAAGTGATCAAATGACGAAAACCAAGACAAATGCAAAACCAATGAATTTTTGGAGTCCATCGAGTACATGAAGGAGTTAATGCATTAAGGACTGTTGTAATCAGAAGTAATAGCCTCTGGTTTGTCTTTCCCAAGTGGCACATAGCAATGCAATGCCCACCCATCTTATGCCATGAAGAAGATATATTTTCTCTTTTAAAAGAGTTGTTAGTGCTCGGTATTGGTCATGTTGACCTTGGGGTTATGTATTAGGCTTAAGGCATAGTTTTGGGTAACATGTGATGGGGTTAGGGTTTTCATATGTTATGGGGTCATTGGTGGTTAGTTTTTTTATATTTTTTACATATTAGTAATGTATTTGAAAAGATGTACATATTGATTACCAACATTAGGTGATAGGATTATTGCATGTAAATTATGCCTTATAATTAGGGTTTCTAGCTTATTTGGAGGGATTTTTGGAGGGGTTTGGATTTTTGAAATTAGCCATGAGGAGGTATATATATAAGCTTCCTTCTCATTTTTAGGGGTTGAGAATTTACAGAGAAGGTGGCTTAGTAAACATACTTGTTCCTTTGTACCTTTTGCATACATTTTGTATCCATCAATTCAGTTTTGATGCAGATTGTGTTCAAGTGAATGTAACATATTCCTTGGAATATTTTGTACCATTGCATGTAACCATTTGCATATTTTGAAGAGAATAAAGCAAGTTCCCATTATTCACATATTTTCATAGTTCTGTTATCAATCCTTTTCAACATTTCTTCATTTAAGTGTAACGTGTTTTGCAGCATAGATTAGAGAATTGCTTCAATTCCTATTCTAGGTTGTCAAGTATAACCTTTTGTAGAATCTGTATGTTTGTTGACATATTATCACTATTTGAGGTACAAACCCTAATAGTGAGTTTTAGGTCAACCTATACGTTGAATAGTGAATGTTGATGCAAATCTCAGTAGTGTGTCTTGTGGATGCTAGTTTGAAATTCTGATAAGTCTAAATCCAGTTTTGGTGTATCACCTTCTAGTTTATTTATTCAATTTTTAGTTATCTTTTCTCTTTTCCTAAATTAGAGATCAACCATAGGTGATATTCCAAATCCAATAGTAACTGGCCTAGAATCCAGAGATTCCTTCTTAATCAGATTTCACCCACAACTTAGGAAGGTTTCCATTGTTACCATGAGATATTAGTATGCCCTAATACCTGAGTTAGGGTGATATTTCAAGGCCTTAACAGTTTTTGGTAAGCCCGATGGGACTAAAAGGTCATATTTTTTACAGTTCTTGTTGGTTTTGATATGAACCTAGTAGGTTGCGGACCTTTGAGAGGTCATTGTTTTGCATATCTAGCGACTCTGAGTTCATATCTACTATTTTTAGGAAGATTCAATGCCTAAAATGGATTACTATCCTCCATTTCATGAAAGTGTTCCTCTATTCTATAAATACCAATCATATCAATACAGCCCTGTTGTTGTTTTTGTGCCAGAATTTGAAGGACCGCATTCATCTCATACTTATCACCCTCTAACCTAACATCAATTTTCTTGGCACCATGCCTATCAAAAACCACAAGGGAGTTTCTTTAATGATTCTCAAAATTATCCCCAGCATGTTACAAACATAAGCCTTGATGATGTTCTCATGAAATTTCAAGAACAACTAAGGTCTGTGGAACAAGAACAGGAATTGAAGATTCAACAAGAGGAGCAATCTTATCAATCTCACATGGATCATAAAAAGACGGAGGCACAAAGGTACAAGAAAGAGCTATTTTCTAAGAAGGTTGCAGATAAAGAGGAGAAAATGAGGCAGTTAATGGCAAGATTACAAGAAATAGAAGCTCAAGCAGCTTCTTGTACCCTAAGTCAGCCTACAATCCAAGAGGGTTCCAAGCTAGAGATTCAAAGTTTTAAGGCTTATGAACCTGCAAAGAAAATAGGAAAGCCCCTACAAGATCCCTTGAGTGAGCATGGTCAACCAGCCCACTTTATTGATTCTCAATCTGAGATGTGTTATGTAGCTGAACCAAATGACCAAAATTCCAAGTTGTCATGGCAACCTTCATGGACTAAGAAACCTAGCTTTTGTCAAGATTACCCTATGTGACCCATCTCAAGATCAGGGAGCTAAAAAGGATTTTATTGCTTCAAATGTGATAGAAAAAGTAATAGAAGCTCAAGAGCAAAGCCGATTGAGATAGGAGGTACCGTATTTATTGGCGGAGCTGCCTGCATATTTTGAGCAGGATGGTGAACATGCTACATCATTGGTTGTAGGAGACTATTTTGAGCAAGAAGAGATGGTTGTGCTCCTATTTAATGAGTTACCCTCCTTTGTTGATCAATATGAGGAAGATGTGATTCCAGTCACATCAACACAACTCCAAGTTGTTCATGATAAGGAAGCTGACCAAAGCCTAGAGGATTGTTTTGACAACATTATTGAAGATTTATGTAAGAGAATTTCTATTGAGAGATCAGAATATGTGCCTATTGAAGGGTGCTTTATTTTGGAGAACATTCTTTCTAAAGATTGTGTGTAGGAATGCAAGCTGGAACCAAGTGCTCATGATTTCCAGTGGGATAATAGTTTGGATGAGATCCTAGCTGAATTGGCAGAAGATGATGGCACTTTGACCATGGAGGAGGAGTTGACATGGCTGTTAATAATGAAGGAAAATGGTGAGGACTCAAATAAAATAAAGGAAAGTAAATAAATCAGCAAGGAAATCTCTAGGTTCATATTCTCAAGAGGTTGTCTAATTTGGTATCTGGCCCTATTGGAGAAAAGTGAGGAAGCCTCATTTACATTAGCACCCGATTATGTGGATGTTGATAAGGAAGACCAAGTGTAGCATGTTGATTCAAATTTCTCCCATCAGTAGAGTGAATTAATTCAAAATACTTTCTCTCTTCATGAAATGTTGCATGAGCTGGTTAAATGTGTTTCATTTTTTAGTCTTCCTGTGTTTGCCTACAAGCATGTCCATCATTGTAATTTGAGGAGGAAAGGAAAATATTTTAGTGAACCAGTAAATGGTTTTGTTTATCATGTTTTGTTGCTGGTTAGGCTAGGGTAGGTTAGTTTTCTAGTTTTCCCTAAGTGTTTTCAAGCACAGTTAAGTAAGTTTTAGTTTTAGCTTTCCCAGTTTTTAATAAGTTGTCAAGATTCAAGGTTTGTTTGGGTTGCAAAGGAAGGGTTTCAGTGAATTAAGGGTGGCTATCAATAGTCAAAAATGAGGGAAAGGCATGCTTTAAAGTTGTTTTCAATATTTGCAAACATAAGAAAATCCTGCCTTAATGATAAAAAATACATTTACAATTTGTGATAATGAAGTTTTTGCTTCACTATGACTAATCATAAACATACACACAATCATTGAGAAAGGATTTTCTTATATCTATAGTCTACATCTAAGGATTCAATCATGGTGATTAATAGACTCAATGCCCAATGGACTATTTGAGGCTACTGGTCCCTAATGTCTAGCAGGAAGACATCCATCAGAAGTCACTAGAATTGTTACCCTAATTTTATGCATGAAACATGATAATCATAAACAATAATAAACTGCATGAAGGTACACCTCTTTAACACTACTCTTCAGCTAATGAAGATTAAATAAATCATCATTTCATTCATACTATCAGTTACATTGTACTCTAAGTGTTGATCATGTTCATTTTTTTGAATTTATAGTTGATCATTACATTGTACATTCAAACTGAATGTAATAAGAAAATGTTCCTTCCATATTACATCTTTCATATTGTGAACTTAGAGGAAGTTGTAGAAAAGAAAGTAAGATAGAAGCATGATGAGGTTTAGGGGTCCATGCATTGCCTTTGAGAGGTCTTCTGCATTATGGAGCTGATTGTTTGCATCCTAGGTCTTCTTTTGGTCCTGTGTCCTGCATCATAGAGAAAATGTGTTAGATCCAAATTGGATCTTAGAAATACATGAAAACCTAAAAGCATCATAAAATAATCAAACTTCCAGAATTACAAAGTTACCAATAACATGAATTCAATGGAAAGGTATGCATCTACATTAACAAAATAGTAATATCAAAGGGGCATAGCTTTATGAAACCCTTTATTATATTTGAAATATACAATGAAGAAAAGAATCATAATAGGTTACATTATCCTGAATTGGTATAGTGTGTGGGTGATCATCACTCTGATTATCCAGACACTATAGGAATCCAGAACAATGTAGCTATCTATTATCCCCTTTCCCATAACAAGTTTCAAGAAAGTAGTGCTATCTTGCAAACGTGGCATAACTAGGACAATGTGATGTTTAAGCTTGCTGAAAAAAGATAATAGATGTAATGATGTTTGTGAGTGTCACGAGCCCGTGCTCAAACCTCATGAACATGCACAGATGTTCAAACTATCCAACCAATGAGAGAAATCAAAACCAAGTGCAAGACAAGTTGTGTATATGCAGAAGAGAAAGAGATGTACTAATATGTAGAATTCAACATTGATGTGCATGAAAATGATTAAACTATAGTGATATCAAATGTGAGTGATGTGCATATGCAGATGCAATTTTTAAATAGTGCATATCTACAAAAAAAATCAAATGATAATGTTGTCTAAACACATAAAAGATATATGTCACTATGATCTAATGCCAATATGCAGATATCAGAAGGTAAGAAACAGTATTATTAATTGATAATGTATATGCATGACAGAGAAGAAAGATGAGGAACAAGACAATAGTAATGTTGTTGTAAGTAATGTTGTTACAATTCATCAAAATGATAATAATATTCATGGGAAGAAGGAGATGAATTGTAGAACAATCAAATGACAATGTAATATTGTTAAATGTGAGTAATAGACACAAAGGGATCAAATGTAGAGTAGATGAATAGAAAAAGAGAAATAACAAATGCCTTCAAAGGTCAAAAATAGTAAGAATTCAGTCAAACATTGTTGTTACTAATGATAAGTAACAAAAGTATCTATTTTACAATCTAAATATGCATATACAGAATAAAATGGATATTAGTGTTACTGTTATAAGTTATCAAATAGTAAAAAGAGTCATCATATGCAAAAGGAGGATAGACAACAATATTACCCAAATGTAATAAGCATGTCCAATATGATGAAGAAACAATGTTGTTCAACAAATGATAGATACGTTGTTTAAAAGTGTCAAGCAGTTTAACACAATGTTGTTCGTGGCTGTCACGAGCCCGTGCTCGAACCCCGTGAACAACCATGCTCACTTAAGTTAAAACTACCTTCAGAATAGTATTATATACTTAGCATTGTCAAAACAAGGTAGAGTAGAAATGGTGGATAGTTCTAGACATTTTAATAGTGCCAAGGACAATTCAAATCATAGGTTTGACAGCTGGAAGAACATCATGAGAATTTACAAGTATGATGGCCACCATCAACAACAGATAGCAAAGAGAAGACACAAGTTAACGGTGACTAGACATCTACTGGACGATGATGCAGATTCAACATTAAACAGTGTGAAATTTCAAAGATGCAAAAGACCCAAATCTTTTCCATGAACTAAGGAGAGATATCAAATCTAGGAATCCATCTCAAGTTTTTAAGGTGAAAATACAACAACTAGTTCAAGAGCGACATTACTAAGAAGAGAATGCAAAGATAGAGGTAATTTGTCTCTAGTTGAGAAGCATAAATGTAATGATATGTAGCCTGAGCTCCTTATGCAAAAGACAAACTCCAGTTTGTGATCCCTAAAATCAAGAACGCGATCTAGTGCTACATGCAGTCTGAGCCCAAATCACAAGAGTCAACTCTAGTCAAGAGCCTCATCTCTATGTCTAACTCCACGATAAGATCCCAAGATACATGCTTGCAGATAAATGTATAGCTCAGTTATGTAACTGATTTCAATCCCAAGAACAACAACCGAACTCCCAGATAACATTGGTGACTTCTAGTTCAACAAATTGAGCACACAGGAGCAATAGAGTTCCAGTAATGAATTCCATATCGATAGAAAGCGGTGCCATAGTCAGGGTTTCAAACCCTTATGCTTCTACAAAATACAAGTGATCGAATTACCAAAACCAAGACAAATGCAAAACCAAAGAATTTTTGGAGTCCATTGAATACATGAAGGAGTTAATACATTAAGGACTACAGTAATCAGTAGTAATAGCCTTTGGGTTGTATTTCCCAAGTGGCACAACAATAGTGCAATATCCACCCATCTTATGCCACAAAGAAGATATTTTCTCTGTTTCAAAAGAGTTGTTAGTGCTCGGTATTGGTCATGTTGACCTTGGGGTTATGCATTAGGCTTAAGGCATGTTTTTCGGTAACATGTGATGGGGTTAGGTTTTTGATATGTTATGGGGTCGCTGGTGGTCAGGTTTTGTTATAGGTTTTACATATTGGTAATGTATTTGAAAAGATATATATATTGAATACCAACATTAGGTGCTAGGATTAAGGCATGTATTATGCCTTATAATTGGGGTTTCTAGCTGATTTGGAGGGCTTATTAGAGGGGTTTAGATTTTCAAAATTAGCTATGAGGGTGTATCTATCCAAGCTTCCTTCTCATTTTTAGGGGTTTATAATTTAGGGAGAAGGTGGCTTAGTGAACATAATTGTTCCTTTGTGCCTTTTGCATACATTTTGTAGCCATTAGTTCAGTTTTGATGCAGATTGTGTTCAAGTGAATGTAACATATTCCTTGGCATATTATGTACCATTGCATGTAACCATTTGCTGATTTTGAAGAGAATAAAGCAAGTTCCCATTATTCACATCTTTTCCAAGTTCTATTATCAATCCTTTTCAACATTTCTACATTTAAGCGTAACATTTTTTGTAGCATAGATTAGAGAATTGGTTCAATTCCTATTCTAGGTTGTCAAGTATAACCTTTTGTAGAATTTGTATGTTTGTTGGTAGATTATCACTATTTGAGGTATAAACCCTTATAGTGAGTTTTAGGTCAACCTATACTTTGAATAGTGAATGTTTCTGCAGATCTCAGTAGTGTGTGTCTTGTGGATGCTATTTTGAAATTCTGATAAGTCTGAATCCAGTTTTGGTGTATCACCTTCTAGTTTATTTATTCAATTTTTAGTTATCTTTTCTCTTTTCCCAAATCAGATATCAGCCATAGGTGATATTCCAAATCCAATAGGAACCGGCCTAGAGTCTGGAGATTCCTTCTTAATCAAAGTCCACCCACCCAAAAATCAAGAAGGTTTCCATTGTTTACCATGAGCTATTAGTGTGCCCTAATGCCTGACTTAGGGTGATATTTCAAGGCCTTAACAAGAAGTTGAAGAAAAAGACCATAGTCTTGTGCAGGGACTACTAGAGCTCAACATCCATGATGATATCTTTCAAAACTTTATCAACAACATGATGATGAGCCTACAAATCCTAGGGAGAGACATGGATCCTAAAATCCTCCTATTACCAAGGTATATTTGATTGCACCAAGTGAGTCATTCAGAATTCACATGCCTCAGTTGCCAAGATGCACTGTCACGATTGCTAACTCAAATCTCCCTACTAATTAGAGTCTTGGAAGGGTCTGAGATAGAAAGGGAAATCCTTGAGGTGATAAGTGAAAGTGACACCATGTCAAAGGAAGATGCCCATATTAATTGGGGAATTTTTATCTGGAGCCAAGGTAGTGAGTCTGAATCAGATAACAAAAAACCTACCTTAGACATATTCAGTCACTGGAGCACTTCAGATGATGGAGTGTATCCACCCTATAGAGAGCTAGAGGAAGATAAAGATGGTGATAGCCCTGAATCCTCCCCTTGAAAATACCTAGGGAGCAAAGAAAGAAGAGTTAACTTTGTTAGATAGTGATGGGGGGAAGAAACAAGAGCTCAAGATAACGGGTTTCTCCAGGAATATCCCAACCAAGCCAAACACTACAAAAAAACATCAAATATGGAAATTACACTTTGATGGCTCTAAGTGTAAATAAGGAGTAGGTGTAGGGATCAAACTAATAAATCTAAGAGGTAAGTCTTTATATGCCTCTTATAGGTTACATTTTTGTGCACTAACAATGTTGTAAAATACGAAGTGATGGTTCATGGACTCCTCTTGGCCCATGAAAAGGGGATAAAAGCCTTGACGGTAGAAGGAGACTCGCAATTGATCATCAAGAAAATCTATAGTCAATATTATTGCAATGATAAGAGTCTCTCAACCTACCAAAATAGGGCATGGGACTTGATCAATGACTTCAAAGAATTCAATATCATATCCATCCCATGAAAGAAGAATGTTGTCGTTGATACCCTAGCTTTGTCAGCTAGTTCATTACACCCAATGGAGAAATATAAATTGAAGAAGTTCTCAGTTTAACTCATCGTAGCCCCGACCATCTTAGATAACATCACCAACTTCCAAGTCTTTCAAGAAGACCAACACATCCTCAAGCTCATCATGTGCGTAGGTGTGTTTGAAATTCAAATCATAGATGAAGGGAAGGAAGAGGCAGAAGAAGAAGTTAGCCCAGAAGACCCAGACAATCAAGGATTCATAAACCTGAGACTAATTCCATACCAAAATGAATGGTGGAACTAGAAAGGATTTTTGACAGTGATGGGACTGCTACAAGAAGGCGCCCAGACATAGCACCCAATGTTATAGATTAAAAAGCATACAACCTTGGCACCAAGGATGAGCCGAGAGAAGTTCACATCTGGAAAGTGGGTACCAAAGAAGAGAAGGAGGAAATGGTCCAACTCCTTACATAATATCAAGATGTCATAGCTTGGGGTTATGAAGAACTAAAAATGTATGAACCCTCAGTTATTGTACACAACATCCCACTAATACTAGATTCCATACCATTTTGGCAGGGTCAACGTTCTATCAACCCTACTATGGATCCCATGATATAAAAGGAAGTCTAGAAATTGCTAGATTCCAGAATCATATTCCCCATCCGGCACTCCACATGGGTGGCCAAATTGGTCACGTGAGAAAGAAGATCGGTGAGATCAGACTATGCGTAGACTTATGGAATATGAATAAAGCCTCTCAGAAGGACAACTATCCACTCCCTTCTCTTCATGAGGTATTGAAAGTAGTAAATGGTTCCCAAATGATGTCCTTCCTAGATAGTTATTTAGGGTACAATCAAGTGATGATACAAGAGGAAGATAGATTAAAGATGCCATTCACCACCACGTGAGGGACATTTGCTTATCAGAAGATGCCCTTTGGTTTAATCTACATCATGGCTACTTCTCAGAGAGAAATGGACACTTCCTTCAAAGGGCTAGTTCAAAAATGTATCATCATCTACATGGAAAACCTAACTATTTTAAAAAAAAGTGAGCCGATTATATAAGCAATCTAAGGAGAGTCCTTCAAAGATGCAGGAAGTATGAGATTTCCCTAAATCCTAATAAATGTGTATTTGGGGTCACATAAGGCAAGTTGCTAGAGCACATAATCTTGGAAACAAGAATAGTAATAGACCCTGAACGAGTCCAATCCATTCTCAAGTTGAAACCACCTCACAACCATAAAGAGTTAAAAACTTTCTTCAGGAAGATTAACTTCGTGAGGAAGTTCATTAGTGGTTTTTCTAAGATAGTAAAGCCACTCAATGAAATACTAAAGAAGGATTCTAAGATATAGTGGGTTCCCCCAGTAAGGAAGTCCTTTGAAGAGATCAAGAATGAAATTGCTATAGCCCATGTTCTTTTCAGTCCATATTACACTATTCCCTTCAAGGTATACTCTTTCGCATCAGAACACTCTTGCGCAGGCATCCTCACGCAGAAGAAAGATGGTGAGAACAAAAGACCAATAGCCTTCATGAGTTTCCCCCTCAAGAATGCTGAAGTGAGTTACCCCAACCTAGACAAGTAATATTTCTCTTTAGTCAAAGTGGTGAATAAATTTTGACATTACATCCTAAGGAGAAAAGTCTTTGGAATAGTTCCTGACACCGCTGTAAAATCTTTGTTGATGCAGAATGAGCTAGGGGAGTGAAGGGGAAAATTGATGGAAATCCTACAAGAATTTGACTTAGAGATCCAACCAATGAAACTAGTAAGAGGCCAAGGCCTAACAAAGCTAATCTTTGAAATAGAAGAGGGTCTAGTATGCCAAAATTACATTGATCAAGGTGTGATCTCTAATATATGGTATCAAGATGTAGTCTAATACCTATTATAAAATTGCTTCCCATAGGGGATGAATAGATCACAGAGAAGGGCTTTGAAAATCAAAAGAAACTCCTAAATGTTGAATAATGGTCAGCTGTATAAACACGACTATGAAGGTCTATGCTTGAGGTGCCTGGATAGGCTTGAAGAAAAATAAGTCCTAGAAGATTTTCATGATAGATATGGGATGAGACATGGGTCAGTAGAGGCAACCGCTCAACAAATCTTAAGGGTAGGGTATTTTTGGCCAACATTGTTCAAATACACTGGCAAACATGTAAGATCATGTTGCACGTGTAACCACCTGAATTTGGTCTATCGCAACTATGGACCCTATTTTCCCTAAGTGTGATCATACCCTTGATTTATGTCCAAACGACCGTGTTATTTCTTGGCATAATTCTTTTAATAAATTTAATATCCTAGGTGATTTTTAACACTGATTTATATTAACTATTATTGCCATACCATTCAAATCAATTTCGACTAATCAAATCAAATCAAAATCAAACATGGCTATAGTATTTAATTATAAAGGAATTAAATAAATCCCTAAATCAAATACCCACTTGCAATTAACCCATTCCCCTAGCCTATTTAATTTAATTAAAATGGCTATAGTCCTCTAATTATTAAAAAGCAATTTCATTGTTTAAATAATTAATTCCTATATTTCTAAATGAATTAAATAAGTTTATTTCATTTATTAATATTCCCCTTAACCCAAACCTAACCCATCTCAACCACTTCTACCCTGGGTTCTAAGCCTTCTCAACCCATTCACCCATGCTAATCTAATCCTAATCCTAAATTCTTCTCTAACCCACCTCCTAATGTTGTCACATTCCATTAAGGAATACTTAGCAACTCCACCCACTTGAGAAAGTCCAC
>MU225525.1:1333036-1362762 GCA_018584345.1 Thuja plicata
TTCATAAATGAACCTTGTCCCCCCTCTCTCTCTCTCCCATTCTTCTATAAATAGAAGCCTATTTTGAGAGCAAATAAGCCTTCATCTTAGGATCAAATAACATTGTTATGCTGTTAGATTCACTCTAGATTTATATTTCATCCATTATATCAAGCTAGTTCTTTGTTTTCATTCCATGTTTTAAAGCTAGATTGTATGCTTTTCATATATTTAGCTTGTTTTTAATCAAATCCTTCATGCTAGGATAGTATTGGTCACTGATTTGGAGCATATTCTGAGGGCTGATATGCAACTAATTACACTCTTTCTAGTTAGAAGGCAATAGGCCGATATTAGTGATTTTACATGTTTTAACTAACCATTTGAGCTAATGCAATGACCTATTGAGTGTTTGTGTCATTTTCAACAGGTACCCATTTACACACACACAGCACATACCAAACAAGCACAACTCGAGAGAGAAATCTAGTGATTCCTTTACTACCAGTATACAAGGTTCGTATGTTCACCCAATGGGGCTTATATTTTGTTGGAATGATTAACCCCCCTTTGTTTGTAGGTCACAAGTTCATCCTAATGGCTACCGATTATTACACATGCTGGACAGAGCCTCATGCACTGAACAATTACACCACGGAAGTGGTAACCATGTTCTTAGAGGAGTGCATCATAACCAAGTTTGGGATGTCATTCTATCTAGTATGTGAAAATGCTCCCTCTTTCTCCTCTACCTCACTTACACAATGGGCCTTTTAAAACTAGGTAACCCTCAAATTATTATGCACAAGGCAATGGCATAGCAAAGTCTAAAAATAAGAACCCGATGATAATGATCAAACATCTCCTTGATGACAATCCCTGGGATTGGAACACACAACTGAAATACACTTTTTGGATAGACTGGGTGAGGATTAAGAACTCCTTGGGAACATCCCCATACCAAATCATCTATGGCTTGCAACCGATCTTCCCTATGAACTTGAAAATCTTGATTTTGAGATTTATGGACCAGTACATTGGAGGCAAAGATCGAGTGCAAGTTAGACTCATGAACCTCCTCAGCCTGGAGGAGAAAATAACTCTGGCCCTAGAGCATGTGTTGAAGCACCAGGACATTGTTAAGTGGTGGTTTGATAAGAGAGCCACCATTAAAGCTTTCAAGATCTCTGACCTTGTCCTCATATGGGACAAGGAAAAAGAAAAGTCGGCTAGCCACACCAAATTTCAAAAATTGTGGATAGGCCCTTACTAGATATCAGAGACCTTGGGGAGAACACTTTTAAGATCAACACCTTAGACAAATATTTGACCCCATTTCTAGTCAATGGGTAAGTCCTCAAACACTTATTCAGATCCACCCAATCCATTGCAGCATCTGGGTCCATCTTCCCATTGTATGTAGGCAACTCAAGCTTGGTATCCATGGTTCTCCTCTCCATTTGTTGTCTCATTAGCTGCATCTCAGTTTATCTTTGTTCATCATGCTTTTTCCTTTTCTCTCTGAGGTATCTTACTATCTCTGCATTGGTCATCCTTGTTGACAACCCTCCATCATCTTCTCCTTCCATGGTGTTGATTTGATTTTTCCCTTAAGGATCTTTGATGGTCTGATACCAATTGATGCAGAGCTCTCCTCTATCTAGGAAATTTTTTTGTGGTGTGGCCTTAGGTGTCTTTTGTACACCCAAATTGGATCAAGAGAGTTCTCTACACCTTCAAAAGGGTTTTTGCAGCAACTACAAAACATAATATCCTCATAGAGGATACAAATCCTCTTTCAAGAAAGTAACTTAAACTTGTTTTTAACATCAAAATAGGAACCTATATGTAGTAGGGGATGGAAAGGTTCCAAAAAATTCAAAGGTCTCTAAAATAGATGATTTGTAACCCTTAAAAGTGTCTAAGAAATCAAACAACAATCCTGGCTTTAGGCCTTCCTAGCTTGTATCCCTATTGAGCGAGGTTTTAGGACTTAGGTTAAAAACTTCCTAAAGGACCTATAAAAAAAAAGTTTAGATCTAGACACCCTTTACAAAGTTATATCAAGCCCAAAAGCATAGACTCCCAAACAGAAAGGAAAGTACCTAATGCTCACTGTTGCAGGAGGCCTAATTAGGCCTAGAAGGGTTGATTTCTTCTATAAGTCTTCACCAGTCGAACTTCTCTGAAAAGACACCATTTGGAAGGTTTAAAGGGACCCATTAGATACCACAATACACCATTATATTTATTTTTTCCATCCTCAAAGTGTTGTTGCTACTTCATTCTTCTCTGCATTGAACCGAGCACATAGAGATGCTTGGCCTAGGGCTTGCTAGTAAAAATAGTAGATACATTCCCCTTCTCCCCAGCCTCTAGAATACTATAGTAAATTGACCATACTTGCATTTTCGTAAGGGAAAAGTAATTCCCATGGTGGAAAGGCGAGTTAGGGAATGATCTCTGAAAACTGCCTATCCAGAAAGGGTTTCTATGCACCCAAGAGAGTTTTTCTTATAACTTTTGATCCTGATCTTAGAAAAACTTCAAACTAATTGCATATATTCCTTAACTCATCCTAGATTTTAATTTATCCACTCATTGTCTTCTTCCAATCCATACTATTCCATACACGTTCAATTTGCAGACAAAAATTAGGGAAAATAGGGAATTTTTATTGATTTCAAAAAAAAATTACATCATCCTTGTCTTCCACCCGCCTGAAAGGGCTTATGAAGACTTTTCCAAACGGATCCAACTAATTTTTTAAGTTTGTGATCATTGGGAATCATTTACAACATTTTCAGCAACTTTTTACAAAAGTTGTTTTGACAACATTTCTAGCAATGAGCAACTTTTTGCATTTCTTGCAAAAGTGCATCTTTCCTTTAAAAAGACCTAAGTCTAAGATCTTAGGGATCATAATTAACACAAAACATGATCAAAAACCCTAAGAACACATCTATACTATACTAAACACAAAACATGTCAATTGACCATAGTCAAATCCCAAGGTTTATAAAGACACCAAGGGTGACTAGGCCTTACAAAGTGGCTTATTGAAAGCTCTTGAAATGATCTTGATGACCCTTAAGCATGGAGGCCCTTGGGTGAATCCTTTGGAGACCCTAAGAAGATGATTGTTTGAAGAGTGGAGGGAAGGTTTTCTTGCACCATTCTTTGGTTTTGAGAAATTAAAAATGCTGAGAGGGATGAAACCTTCTAATTTTTTCTTCTTAGATCAAGCTCTTCTAGAGGTTATAGTTGTCTAATGGAAGGGATCATTTTACCCATCAATACATTGTTATTCATATGGATATTTTTAAGGTAGTCAAGATTACCAAAAGGGGATGGAATGTTTCCCATCAATTTATTGTAACACTTTGGAGGTTCGAAAATGTAGTGAAGAGAATTAGGGGAATGGAACCATCTAGCTGGTTATGGGAAAGATCAATAGAGGCAAAAGGAAAAAGGTCTTCCCAAGGGAGGAGATCTATCTTCAAATGGTCATTTATCCATATAGGGAACTAGGGGAGATTTGAATATGGGGGAGAGAATACATTATAGAGAGACAATTGTCTAGCTCATTGCTTTCCATTCTCAACATATTCACATAGTCCAAGATAAGATCTCGTAAATCTCTCATATTTCTTGTCCACATCTTCATTTCCACCATTCTCAACTGATGCAGGAGCATCTTGGGGTAGTTGGTAGTCATGTGTCACCAAAAGAATGTTTTGGTTTGATTTTTGTTTTAGTAGTTATCTTGGTGGGAGACCTGAGGTGCTTCATCACTTTGGTGGCAGTTCTCAGTTGGAAGATGTATTGCTTCACTATTGGACTCGGTGACTAGACTCAGTGGTGCTTAGTGTTTCTTTTTTTGGTGATATTCTACTCGGGTACACTGCTTGGTGGTAGTTTCTCAGTGTGTGCATCTCAGTGTTGTCTTTCTTGGTAGCATATTACTCGGTGGTGTCTATTTGGTGTAGTTATTCTCGGTTGTGTCTTTCATCGAGTGGTCTGGCTCTTGGTGTGCTTGTTTATTGATTGTTTGTTGGGTTCCACCGACTTGTGTTTATGGATTGGGTAGACATTAGAGATTACATCTATGATTTGAGGGGGTCATTAGGACTGTGCTAAGTTTGGAGGCATACAGATTTGTGGCATTGGATCTGGTGTGGACCTAAATCTAGGTTGATGTGTTTTCCTATGTATTTTGTATTATTTTCACTGGTGCATTTAAAAATTGTTCATTACAGAGTGTATGGTCTACTGGATCATTTAATTATTTTTTACATGCTGAATTGTGGCAAGTGTGTATAAAAGAGGGCCTAGGTTGATGTTTAAGGGAGACAAAAAAAATGTTGGAAATATAGATAGAGGATAGCAAAGTAAGATAATAAGTTGAAAGATTGTAGGTTGCTGCAGATAGTTGTAAGTGGGTAGATAGAGATTGCAGATTTCTTGGTGGCTTGCGAGCACAAGTTCACATCTGGTTTCTTCCACTTAGCTATAGGGTAAATGTATAAGGTTGGATCCTGTGAGATCTTGTTGAATCTTTTGATGTAATTGGTCCTAACCGGGAAGGCCTTACAGATTGACATGTTGCATGTAATTTAAATTATGGTATAGTATAAGTTGATATTAATATATCTTGTGTTGTGTTGTTTCCATTATGTTGTTCTTGTTGTTGGCTACAAGTTTGGATTGTCCTTTATTGGACCCTCCGAGCTTGGAATGCATCAAGTGGTACTAGAGCTGGTTCCTTTCTTGTGGAGCTTAGGGTTTTCGAAGATATGGAGAGATGCCTCTAAAAAGATTGGACCCTAGGGTGATTGCAGATCTTTCTAAGAGGTGGAAGTGAGGATAATAGAAAGATTTAGATCTGAGATGATGGAAATGAGGAATGAAATCATAGAAGGTATCAGAAATGTTGGATTTCACAGAGGTCCAAGAATGAATGATGGTTATGAATAAGTTGCTGAAGATTTCTAAGTTGTTGGATCTAGTGGAGATGACAAAGCCGATCGGATAGAGAAATATGGAGGAGATAGATATGTTTAGTTGTAGAGATCTAGAGCTCAGTTGAGTACAAACTACCAAATGGAGGTTTCCAATTCTTCAGGTACATTGAGACCCAAGGATCTGATTGATTGGATCAGTGAGTTAGAAGACTACTTTGAGCTGGAAGAAATTAAAGATCCGCTTAGAGTAAGGTTGGTATAGACTAAGTTGAAAGGGAATGCTACCTTATGGTGAAAATAATTGTAGCAGGACCAAGAAGAAGAAGGTGAGATGAAGATCAATTGGTGGAGGTTGATGGTGACAAAGCTAAAAGCTAAGTTCACACCTGCCGACTATGAACTTGAGTAATTTAAGGAATTGCAGAATCTGAAACAGAAGGAGATGACTATGGAACATTATATCAAGGAGTTCTACAAGCTAAATATTGGGTCTGGACATAGATAACTTTCTAAGGAAAAGGTGGTGAGGTATGTTAATTATCTGAAATTAAATATCCAAGATGAGATTAGTATGTTGAAGATTGACTCTATAGAAGATTCTTATCAGTGTGCACTGAAGGAAGAAGATAAGTTGAAGAGAAGAGATTATGGTAATTCCTGAGGGAAGCAAAAGTAGGAACAATTGGTAAAAGATAAAGTGAGGGTTGAAGATGAACCATAACCTGTTGAACCAATGAAAAAGAGAGGTAGAGGTGTATTTGGAGGTACTTGTTACAATAGTGGAGAAGAAGGGCATTGGTCATTTGAGTGTCCCCGTGCAGATAAGAAGGTTAGTAGTCACCGAAATGCTATGGTAAATGAGGTTACTAAGAATAAACCTGGTGTAGAGGGTGTGACTGTCTTTCTTAGGAGAAATTTTTTTCCCTCAAAGCAAGCTCATTCTTGTCAGAGGAAGAACTTATTTACGACTGTGTGCAACTCTGGTGGTGAATGTTGTAATGTGATCTTTGATGGAGGAAGTATTGACAACCTAGTTGCTGAAGAGATGGTTCAAAAACTTGGTTTGATAAGGTTGAGGCATCCTTGTTCTTATCGAATAAGTTGAATACAAGTGAGTCATGTAGTAGAGGTGAAAGAGCAGTGCATGGTGATTTTTCACATTAGTACTTATAGAGATGAAGTATTATGTGATATTATGGAGATGATTTCTTGTCATGTTTTACTCAGTAGACCTTGGGAGTATGATAGAGAGGTTATTCATGACTGTAAAATAAATTCCTTTACTATACTAAAGGATGGACAGAATTCTACTTTAATTCCTTTGAAGGATGAAGAGCTCAGAAGGAGGAACTTGAGCATTGGTAGCAGATCTAAAATGGCTGTAGTGGATGGTGGAGGCATGAGTATGTAGAAATATGAAGATAAATCAGCAAGTACTAGTGATTAAAGGAAGCATAAGAAGAACTGAGGGAAGTGTGTTGGCTGAGGACTTGGAAGATATGTATATCAAGAACCAGTTTAGGATCTATGTGTTGAATCACAACACATGATCATCCAGCTTCTGAGAACATCTTTTTCACACATGGGGTGTCTGATGCAGGAGCATCCTCGGGTAGTTTCCAATCTTGTGTCACCATAAACATGTTTTGGTTTGATTTATTTTTTAGTAGTTAACTTGGTGGGAGACCTGAGGTGCTCGGTCACTTTGGTGGAAGTTCTCAGTTGGAAGAAGTATTGATTCACTATTGGACTTGGTGACTGGACTTAGTGGTGCTCGATGTTGCTATTTTTGGTGATATTCTACTCAAGTACATTTCTTAGTGGTAGTTTCTCAATGTGTACAAATCAATGGTGTCTTTCTTGGTAGAATATTACTCGGTGGTGTCTGTTCAGTGGATTTTTTCTCAGTTATGTCTTTCCTTGAGTGGTCTGGCTCTCGGTGTGCTTGTTTACCAACTAGTTTTTGGGGTCCACCAACTTATGTTAATGGATTGGATGGACATTAGAGATTACATCTATTATTTGAGGGGGTCATTGGGATCATGCTAAGTTTTGAGGCATACAGATTTGTGGCAGTGGATTTGGTGTGGACCTAAATCTAGGTTGATTTTTTTCCTATGTATTTTTTATTATTTGCAGTCAACTTGTGCATTTAATAATTGTTCATTGTAGAGTGTATGGCCAACTCGGTCATTTAATTATTATTTACAAGCCAACTTGTGGAAAGTGTGTATAAAAGAGGGTCTAGGTTGATGTTTAAGGGAGACAAAAAAAATGATGGAAAGATAGATAGAAGATACCAAAGTAAGCTAATAAGCTAAAAGATTATAAGTTGTTGTAGTAGTTTTAAGTGGGTAGATAGAGATTGTAGATTTCCTGGTGTCTTCCGAGCACAAGTTCAGATCTGGTTTCTTCCACTTAGCTATAGGGTAGATGGATAAGGTTGGATCTTGTGAGATCTTGTTGAATCTATTGATGTAATTGGTCCTAACTAGGAAGGCCTTATAGCCTGACATGTTGCATGTAATTAAAATTATGGTATAATATAAGTTGATATTGATATATCTTATGTTGTGTTATTTCCATTGTGTTGTTCTTGTTGTTGGCTGGAAGTTTGGATAGTCCTTTATTGGATCCTCTGAGCTTGGACTGCATCAAGTGGTACTAGATCTAGTTTGTTTCTTATGGTGCTTAGGGTTTTCAAAGATCTAGAGAGATGCCCTTGAAAAAATTGGACCCTAAGGTGATTGCATATATTTCTAAGGTGGAAGCGTGGATAACAAAAACATTCAGATCTGATATGATGGCAATGAGGAATGAAATCATAGAAGGTATTAGAAATGTTGGATTGCATAGAGGTCTGAGAATAGCTGATGGTTATAAAGAAGTTGTTGAAGATTTTGAATTTTCTGGATCTAGTGGAGATGACAAAGGTGATTGGATAGAGAGATCTAGAGGAGAAAGATATGAATAGTTGTAGAGATCTGGAGCTTGGTTGAGTACAAACTATTGAATGGAGGTTTCCAAATTTTTAGGTACATTATGACCTGAGGATATGATTAATTAGATTGGTGAGTTAGAAGACTACTTTGAGCTGGAAGACATTGAAGATCTTCTTAGAGTAAGGTTGGAATAAACTAAGTTGAAATGTCATGCTACCTTATGGTGGAAATAATTTTAGAGGGATAGAGAAGAAGAAGGTGAGATGAAGATCAATCAGTGGAGTTTGATGGTGACAAAGCCAAAATCTAAGTTCACTCCTGTCGATTATGAACTTGAGTTATTTAAGAAATTGTAGAATCTGAAATAGCAGGAGATGACTGTGGAAGATTATACCGAGGAGTTCTACAAGCTGAATATTGGGTGTGGACATAGAGAATTTTCTAAGGAAAAGGTGGCGAGGCATGTTAATGGTCCAAAATTCAATATCCAAGATGACATTGGTATGTTGAAGATTGACTTGGTAGACGATTCTTATTAGTATATGTTAGTAATAACTGAGAGGGGGGGTGAATCAGTGGCCTCAAAAATTTATCCTTTAAACTTTAATTTACTAATTAATAGACCTTAGATTATTAAGTCCCTACAAGATGTATACCTTAAAATACTTGAAATAATTTACTGTCTGTCGGTTTACCTTGTCTGTCCTTATTCTCCTTGATTACCGATAAGTAGTAAAACTCATTTACCGATACTCAGTAAATATGCAGAGTATACCAATCAATCCAGAAATGCATATGCGAAATGTAAAACAATAAAGTAATAAACCATACACACATAACACATGGATTTTAAAGTGGAAACCCTGTTAAGGGAAAAAACCACTGGGACCGGTACCCCAAATTTTCACTCTTCTAAAGTGAGCCCTGTTAGGAGCCAACCCTGTTAAAGGTTACAAACACATGGTTAAGTGCGACCTTGTTAGAGGATTTTTATACATAGGTTATCACTTAGTATCTGGCATCTATGCTACCATCCTTGAATCAGTCTTTAGAATGTCAATAGGCTTCAGGTAAGACCACTGCTACTATCATGAATCAACCCTTTTTGGTAATCTTTTAGGATATACCTCAATTACAGAAGACGGTTAAGTCCTGCTCTATTAAGAGACTTAAGGCTTAAATGGTTAAACTAAAACATAATGACATGTTTCTAATACAACTTTGAATTACAGATATTTAGATCTATTTATGTACAATACCTCTCTGATCAATGTATCAATTCAATTCCTTTGTACTTCACTTTCCACTCTGTGATGTTGTGCTTCACTATTCATCGGTGTCTACAAAATTCTTTAGCTCTCCCTTAGCTTGATTGATCAGGACTATATGAAGCTTAACCTTCGCCAGTTTCTCTTTAGCATCTTCTTTCAATTCTCTCCCCCGTGTATCTGAGTGCATGTGGAAAATTAATTATGCTTCTCTCTTATATAGACATGATATTCCTTAATTCTTGATTCTTGATTCTTGGCGTGAAAAATAATCTAGCCAATTTGATTTACGACTTTAACTCTTGGTTTATCTTGTAGTTATCTTCTTGCCAACTGTATAAATAAATTGCTTAACTATGGTTGAATAAAAAAAATAAAACAATCAATTAAGTCTATCTTTAAGCTCTGCCAGCTAGATATTTTTTCATTTTCTGATCTCTCTATTCTATCAGTTAATTCTACAGCTCATCGTTGGTGACAACTGCCAGTTCCATTAGTGTAACTTCAGTTAGCTTCAAGATCTCCGTTTGTCAAGCATCATTAGATCTTTCTCATTGGGCAATTATGTTTTCAGCTTGTCAGGCATCCTATGATTCTGTTTCATCGAGCAACACTGTCTTCTGCTCATCGGGCATCACTGTGACTTTATCTTTGTCTTTACTGGTGGTGTGCACTCCGTCGGTGTTGTCTGTCACTTAGTGAATACTTCACTTTTATGCATTGTTGAAAGCATAATCATTGTTCCATTGATTTTCTGAAGTCTATGGCATTATGTGCATGACCGTACATATGATATCAAGTTGACATCAATGATAATACAAACCATTAATTGATTTAATGTTTTGCATCATCTTCAACTTAACATTATCAAACATTCAATCAGTTACATGTCATCAATCTCTTCCTTTGCCATTGATGGCAACATGCTATATTATCACAGTATACTATTTCTAATGCAACATAAAATACAATTTTTGAGATTCATCAAATTACCAAACAGTTTGTTTTGATAACTAATAAAAATGTCTGACCGCTAATAAGCTCTGTGTTATCTTAGATTTGATTCTTCCATCTTTCCATGTTTCTTCTTCTGATGTGTTGTGACCTCTATTTGTGTCAATTTCTCTCTTTTGACTTTTCTACTTCTTGATGTCACTGTCTTTTATTTGCAACTTTTATACAAATACTCTCCCTATGGATATGATCTCTCCCTGTTTGGATAATCTGATAATGAATAGTTTCTTATGATAATATGGATACATTCTCTCCCTTTGACAACAATGCCAAAAAAATATTTGTCAAATATATGTCATTCTGTCAAACAATTTCTCCTATTCATAATATGTTCCTTGAATTTCCCTTATCCATCATCAATACAACAATATGTTCTAGTGCTTGATTCTATTATATAGCTTTCTGTATATAGATGTAGCTTTGAAGTTCATTTTTTTCTTACATCAATCATAAATGATATTCTAATAATATATGGCTGATGTAGCCTTCAGTCCTTTTACTGACTGGTAGACATGGGTTTGACCCCTAGTCTTTTTCTCAAGTACTCAAATGTATCCTTGGGTAGTGGCTTGGTGAAGATATCAGCCAATTGTTGTTTTGATTGCACATATTCAAGTATGACCTCTTTTTCTTGAACTTGTTCTCTTAAATAATGATATTTGATGGCAATGTGTTTAGTCTTTGCATGCATGACTGATTCTTGGAAATATTTATTGCACTGGTATTATCACAATAGATAATCACTGGTTCTATGAACTTCATATGCATACCTTCCAGGAACTGCTTGATCCATGTAATATTTGAGCAGTTTGTAGTAGCAGCAACATATTCTACTTCTACAGTAGACTGAGAGATGCATCCTTGCTTCTTGCTAATCCATGTGACAAGTCTGTCACCCATAAAGAATGTTCCTCCAGTTGTGCTCTTTTGGTCATCAAGATTTCCAGCCCAATTAGCATCAGTAAACACTTTCAGTTCAAATTTGCCTTCTCTTCTATACCATAAGCCAAATTCCTCAGTATTCTTCAAATATCTTAGGATTCTTTTCATAGCAGTTATATGTGATTCCCTGGGGTTAGCAGAAAATCTAGCAACAATCTTTTATGCCCTGCATCCCCTTCCCTACATTTTGTGTGTAAAATGTTGGGCCCCCTTTTTTTGTTGTTTTTGTTTTGCTTTTTGTTTTTGCCTTGTCTCTTTCTATCTTCTTTTTGTTTTCTTTCTCTGGGGTTTTCTTCCCTGCGTTTGTGCTTTGTTTTGTTGGTTTCTCATGCCTCTGGGACCCTGGTCCTAGAGTTGGTCATCCTTTGTCAGGAGCCGAACTCCAGACTCCAGGATTCTTCACCATGATGTTCTCTTTCGTTAAGGTGATATCGTCGTAGGGAATCCCCAGGCCCAGAGTCTGGAGATCTTTCTGTCATGAGTTTGCAGATGGAAAGGTAGATTTCTTTTTACCATAGGTATAAGTAGAAGTAACTTGTCATTTTCACATTTACCGTGATTTAAACACTCAAGTAATCAGAGTGATTTGCAGCAAATTAACGATAATCCAATGCGAAACATTTCTAGCATTTCCAAGCGATTGTGAGTGGTTTGTAGTGGCGGGTTGTGATCATTTGATGGTTGGAGTTGTTGCAGAGCTTTCATAGAGGCTTCTTTTCCTCTCCTTTCTACATTCTCAGGTTAGTGCCTCCTCTCCCTTCGACTTTCCTTCTGTCTGGTGTCGTTGTTTTCTTTTTGTTTTTTTTGTCTTTACCTTTTTGTTTTGTTCCTATTTTGTTTCTTTCTGGTTTTTCCACCCGTTGGTGGGTCAGCTCTGCCAGAGGGTTGTCCACCCTCTATGCAGGTGTAATCTAGTCTATATATAGTGTAAGAAGTTGTAGATATTTTGTGCTTTGCCTAGTTTCTTGTAGATATTTGTTCTGCAGTGTATATATGTAAGCTTAGTGTATATTTGTTGTATATCCCTCCAATCTATGTGTATATATCTCTTAGCTCTGATGTATATCTTGTGTATCCTATCGGGTAGCTTAGCAAGCTCACCATGCTGCCTATGTCATTGGTTTTCATCTGCAAGCTCATTCTGAGCAGAATACCACCTGTTTGGAACTCGACTCTCGGCTGGTTTCAAACAGGTGATTTTATCTCTCCTCCGTAAAATTAGCCTGGCCCTCATTTATGACCCATACACACATTTAAATCTATCCAAGTGGCCTTCACTTTTTGTGCATTCAAACAATTGGCTCCACTATCATCACCATAACTCCCATTTATTACTCACCCACGTGGTACCCATGTGGGTCTAACAGTTTGCCTTTTTGTACACATCTTTACCAACGGTTACTTCTTTGGGCTCCGGGTCTCCTGCCATCATCCATCGCATGTCCTTCTTACCAAATGCGATAAAATTCCCAAACCCGGATGATCAATCAAATTCCTAAGTTCAGGATATGTATGTGTGCTTTCCAGAGTTTTTTTTGAACGAAACTAAATTTTTAGGGAAAGCAAACACCTCGATGGTAAGATCTCTGGACCTTGAAGTATTTCTTATTAATGCATTCTGATGGTCACTTTGCCTTGCAGATTTCTAGAGTAGTACTCTCAGATATGTCTAAAGCATCCACATCCTCACCACCCGAAAGTCTGGAACTTCCATCTACAACAAGTACCAGGGTGTCAGTAAAATCCAAAATGGAGAAGGCTCTGGAAAGGATGCCTTTGAGCTTGAAATATGTAAAGGATAGAGTCATCACGGGCTCAAATATTGAGTCCAAGGTCCATCTTCTTACCGACACTAGCATCGAAACATGGCCAGAAATGCAGGCCTTGGTCAAAGTTATGTACATTCAACGATAGGCCGGAGATCTTTTGGCCATTAAAATTAGAAACTCTGGGATCCTTAAAGCAGCTTGCTTCCCATGCTCGGTGTAGTCACTAGAGCTTATTCTCATGCTCGTGGCTCTTTACAACCCCTCTGTTTGGGCTGCTATGCTTGCACTGCCGGAGCGGACAGGGTACCCCACTCCTTTAGTGTCTCTCAACCCTGACACCTTCTAAAGGAGCTTGGGAATCCCTCAATTCACCAAGCTGATCGTGGTCACCCGGTCTAATGCTTTGGCCCAATTTAAGCAATTGGAGGAGGCAGCCTACATATACATGAACAATAATTGGTTCAAAGTCCCGAAGAGGGACCCCAAGAGGATGAAGCTAGAGATCCCCAGGTTTGAATTCAAGGAAAGCATCCAGATGGGGATAATAGCACTATGCCAGGTCTTCAAGCAATAGCATGCTCGAGAATTTTTCAGGTGGATGTACTACTTCTTTCTTGGTATAAGTATAGCAAGAGAGTTTTTCAACTGGGCGGCCATAATTTCAAATCATGTTGACTCCCAGTTCCTTCAACTGGCCAAGAAGAAGAAATTTTACATGACTTCTTATGTTCTCTGTGCCCTAGCACAGCAGAGACCCCACACCAATGGGCTACTCACCGACAACATACTCAGGCTCAACCTGGATCAGAAGGCCCCTTGGGACTACTTCCCACAAATTCAATGGGAGGCCAGTCTCCCCAGTTTTTGCAGAGTAAACAATGCATTCGTTTACTACCACCTGCTCACACCCACCCAGGATGCAGAATACCACCTGTCTACACAGGTGATGAATTTAGTCCAAGGTTATAGATACTATTATATACAACTTCAGCAACATACATACATAAGGGTGACCAGCTTCTCTGAGAAACCCTACTTGTTGCCCAAGCACTACGGGGACAAGATAGTCCTCCTAGAATATTACCGGTAGATAATTGAGCTGCATGCCTTCTATGCCCTGAAGAAGGTAACTAATATTCCATTCCCAATCACTTGTGGAAATTATTCATGCAGTCTGGCCATTGCCAAAGAAGTAGACAGTGAGCTAAGAAGCTATAACTTGGCAGAAATCTACTTGGCACAGAAGCATTTCGATCCGCACGGCAAGATTTCAGCGGAACTTCCCCGGGCATCAGAGCCCCATCAATACCATATGGAGGACTTTTGGGAAGACTTCCAGGATGACATGGAGGTCCAGATCTGGCACTACATCAGGATGACCATGGGTATGATGGAAATATTAAAGCTCCAGAGATTCCTGGAGGACTTCTCAGACACTGGCTCCACGATAGATCCCCAGTACAAAAAAAAGGGGATCGATACATTGGCTCTCCCACCAGTAAACTGAGATGCCTAGAAAGGGTCCACCATTGAGGACTTCACCTATGAGGTGGTCGAGCACAGCCATGCTTACTTCAAGAAGGTGTGCCCCAGGAGTGTCTACAGAGCCTCCCAGCCAATACCAAAAGAAACCCTGGGGGCTGAGACTTCTTCATAGAGAATGGATAAAGGAAAAGGAATAGATACAACTCCTCCTATGCAAGAAGTCCCTATTAAAGAACAAATAAGGCAATTGGTAGCAGCCTCCCAGCAAATGAGGGAGAACCTAATCACACGGCTGGCTACCCCGATGCTCATGGCCAGACCTGTTTGTCCTCCATCCTCCCCTTCACTGGTAGCCTTAATGGTTAAGGAAACAGGGGTGGATCTGGCAGAGCAAGCAGCAGTAAGGGATGTGGGCCCACCCTTGATTACCTAGAGAAGGAGGAGGCTTGACCCTAAGCCTAAGAAGGAGCCGAAGATGGGGTTGCCCCAGACTCCACAAGTTGAAATCCTTTCTTCTGACTCCCCAGAGCTGAAGAAGGAAGCAGAACCTCCCAATGTCCCAGCCCACCCTCCTCCACAAGATGAGTTTGATGATGTTTTTACAACTGATGACTTTGGTAACTTACAGGGGGACATCGAGCAGACAGAAGAAGTCCCATCAAAAGAGGAACCTAAGGAACAAAGAACTATGTAGGGGCAGGAAGAGCCAATAGAAGAAGAAAAGGAACTAGAGCAGGAAACTGCCTCTGAAGTTTCAGAGATGCAAGATGCGGGGGTGGACCAACAAAAGCAGAGTGAACAAGCGGCATCTGTTGAGGGAACCAGACCTACGGGAGAAACCGTAACCTCAGCTACCATGTTCCAAGTGCCAATCCCTGGAGAAACCTTTGGGCAGGTAATAACCACGGCACAAATGCTATATCCTGGCCCGGTACCTCCCTTATTTCCAAAGGATGTATTAGAAGAAGAAGAGATCTCGGTGACTAAGGCCGAAGAGCAACAATGAGAGGGGGAAACCCCCGGGACAACTGACAAAGGCCCCAACAAAGATGAAGATGCAGAGGAAAAGGTAGAAGAGATAGACGCCACCAGGCGAAATGTTCCTAATGAAGCCTAGGATAAAGAAAAAGAGGCGGGTGAGACCCACACCACTAAGGAGGAATAGCAACAGGGCACCGGGGAAGAACTGAAAGAACAGACTTTGGCAAATAAGCCACCCCTGCTACCTCAATGGTTAGTGGAGAGCAAGAAGAGAAAGGCCCCGTCCACCCTGAGAGCTCACCTCTCTCTAGCTGAGATGATGACCCAGGTCTAGGAACCACCAAAGGCTAAGAAAGCCTGGACTGTTCATACTCTTTGAACTAGGCTGGGAGGAGAAATAGTTGTCGTTGTCGCAACACCTCCCCCAGATGCTGATAAGGCAACAGCTGAGGCCAGAGATTATGATATCACAAAGATATCACTAGGAAAGAGAGGAAAAAAAGGCAAAGTAAACCTGTTAAAAGAAGCGGCCAGGGCGGTGGAGGCCCGATACGAAAAGGAGGCCCAAAGGCTCAAAGAAGAAAAAGAAAAGAAAGTGAACCTCATGGGGTTGCTTATTGAGCTGGCCCAGCCAATTAGTGCCATTCCACTAGAGGCCCCCACGTCTGATGCACTGTTACCACAGAGCGACATTGATTCCCTATGAGCAATGAAGAAGAAGGCCCAAGCGGTCGATGAGTGGGTCGCTCTATAAATAGGAAACACCTGGCATTTCCTAATATCCACCCTCCTAGATTTCTGTGCGGCACGACACGTTCTGCATTAGGTAGAGACTATCCTTAACATATGGGAGGGTGACATGGAAAACTATGAGGCTTGGAAGGTAGAACTGGAGGAGCTCCTCAACCTCAGGGAAGAGATGGTCTCTAAATCTGGGATTCTGGGAGAAGAATCATTTGACATTGTGCGGACCCAACACTCTAGACTTGACCTCACATTGGAGGTGCTCAAGCAGCTGATAGGGGCTCTGCATGATAAAGTCAACATAGTGCAATATTTTTCAAATATGTATAAGGCATTTGTCGTAAAGGTCTCTGGAGCGGACCCATTCAGCACCGACACATGCACTCTAGAGGAATACATTCTGGGAAAATCTGATAAATTGATCGAATACAAATACCAGTCCCCAGAGGGACTGGATGGGACCCAAATGATAGGGCTAACTCGCATGATCCTTAGTGGTCATGATGTGGCAAAAATGGCTGATGAGTTAAAAAATAATGTTCCAGAGCTAGGAGAACAAATTGAGGCGGCTAAGTACCGACGGTCCTGCCTTAGAGAAATTAATGAGGATGGAATCTCCCACCTTCTCCAAACCTTCAATGACAACAAGCAACAATAAAATTTCTCCAGAGGCCGGAGAAAACCCAAACACTTTGTATTCTTTATTCTTTTGGAACATAAGCTCCCAGATACCAGAATCCCAGATCTCAAATTTTGTATTCTTTCAAGTGATCCATGTCTCAGTCCCCGAGGCCGACTAGTCACTTTTAGAAGTAGTTAATAAAGGCTATCAGAAGGTAGTTGGAAATATCAAGGAATGTCGAATCAACAGTTGGTTTTCTGACAAATGGTCTTCTTGAGGCACCGCTTCAGAGGTACACCTGGCATATTGGAGACAAGGCACCACATTTTCCATTTATGAGGCATGTAGCCTTGATCCCTGGGGATCTAATCTCTTCCTTCTCTTTCCTAGCTCTCTTCTTGAGGCCAATTCTTCTGCTCTACCTTCTTTTTTTATTCTTCTGACATGTCAGGCCTATTCTGTCTCAATGTCTTTTGTAGGGTGGCGCAGGTAGTATCGGCCCCCAAATAATGTATTTTATTGTAGCATAATGTAAAATAGGGTTAGGGTTAGGGTTAGATGAAGATGTGTATAAATAGTAAATCCGGCCCATTCCCAAGGGTTGGCAAAATTGTTGATTTTTCTGTCCACAGTAATAGAGAAGCGATTTTTCATTTTAGTTGCAGAGCTCAATGCTCCATTATTTCACTTTCCAATAGTTAGACGCTCCCTTGGAGCCACCATTGTATCACGCACCAATGCTTTCTAAAAGAAATATTAATGAAGAAGGGAGAATTCTTTGCAATGATGTTGGCATTCAAACTTCTGAGTTAATGGTATTTTATGTTTCATGTTCCTTATGTCTTCTACTCTGATATTTCAAGTAGCTTAACGACCTTTTTTCTCTTGCTACTGATAAAATACTAACTGATGGTTGTGTATTTCTTTGGTATTTAGTGTAGTATATCAGAGTATTATCGATGTTGTGAATGTTTAAACATAACTATAGATAGATGAAGTACTTCTGACCCTGCAGGATCTTTTTCATTTTATTTGCTAAGTGTAGAATGCTTGGAGAAACCTCACCTTCTTGAATCTCTGGAGAGAATGAGTTGAAGAAACCAGCTATCCCCCTCAAAAATAGTCACTTCTCCCAACTGAGCCCTACACCATCATGACCTGACACCTAGGTACTTGGAGGCCCGGGGAATCTAACTTCCCTGGATAGCCTTTGCAGGCAAAGTTGGCTGGTACCCCTAGTACCCGGTGACAACTTATGATTGTTAGCAGACTCGATTAGCGAAACCCCGTCAATATTTGTTGGCGCTAGAAGGAGGGCATAAACTCATCCCCCTCTCAAGATTCCAATTTTACAGCTCCCAAAGGTTCCCTAAGCTATAGTTTTAGGAGTCAAGCCTTTAGTGGGATTGGTTCTTTCTCCCTAGTGAAATTTGAAAGAATCTTTAGGTCTGCCCCAAACCCTGGAAGGTTTGTTGAACTCGAGCCTCCTGCTCGAAAGAAGCAGACCCCAAAAAACACACCAGCCACTATTTTCTGGGGATCTAGCATACCTCAGAATACCCAAACTTCTCAAAATCTAGTTCCCCCAATGGCTGCATATTTTGGCAACACCAGGCCCCCAATGGAAACTTTCCTGGGTGCAATCAATGACTTACCCTCACACCTAGAGAAGATCTTCCCATGATATGAGCACTTAGGCTTATAGACCATAGAAGAGAATTTACAGGCATATAAGGATGCCATGAACCGACACTGGATCCAGCATGAAGATGTTGTGACCCAAATGTTTCCCTTGTCCTTAGGGCAAGGGGAGTTGAACTGGTACCTTAACCTTCCTGCCAACTCCATTAATAGTTGGCAGGACATGGAGGACGCCTTTTTGGCTGCCTTTCATGTACATGTGGACCCATCCTGGTCCCATAGCTAGTTCATCTCCATTAGGAAGGAACCCAATGAACCTCTTGCAGTATTCAACCATCGGTTCTAGCACGCCTTGAAGCAGTGCATGGGCCCTTTCATTCCATCCCCAGAAGTAACCATACAGACTTACCTTAATGTAATGGACCCCTTCGTTGCCACTCTCCTTTGGAGAACAACCACCGTGGGTGACTGAGACACTTTGGCGAAGGTTTACAACCTAGATTTAGAATTATCCCGTGGTCTCAAAAAATCCCCAAGCAGGATTGGGCAGAGCGTGCCCTTCAACATGATCTCTGGCAGAACAACATACACTGGGGGATATAACCCCAATCTGGCAATAGGTGCTCCCTCAATGGAAATGAATCCCCCACCACCACTGATATACCAGTAGCCCTAGTATGTTTATCCAACACAGACTCAGGCAGTACCAGGTCTGGAAGCTTTCCCTTGGAATTAGCCATAGCAGGCACAACAGCCTTAGACACAACTGTTTAGAGTGCCCTTCTTTTAGTCATCTGTGACTGGAGGATTGCCGCCCTCGACTCTAGCTAATACTGCTACCTTCCTAGGAAACCAACAACAACAACCATCACACTATGACACCAATACTCAGTTGACCACCGAGGTTGAGTCCCTCCGGAAAATGTTGTGTACCTTGACTGTGAACATGGGTCAACTGAAAGTGGGGTCCTACGCACCCCAGAATTCTAACTCCCAGAGAGGGAATATTTTCTCCGGCCAATGAAACAACAATGCCAGGGGAAGAAACTTCAACAATGGGCCTCAGCCCAATCAATAGCAATGGAAAAATAACACGAACATTGGAGGTCCACCTTCGAACCAAAATGCCAACCAAAGTGGTGCTAGACCATCACATTTCACACCAGTCGTAGACTTCCAGCCCATGACTAATATGTGTAGATTGCATGACACAGGCTCACACAATGAGGTGAATTGTGCCACATTGAAAAAGGTTATCATGATCTCCTAGCTAGACAGACAACAGTCACATTATGCTACTCCCCCAGAGCCTCCTGTGCAGAGTCAACCCACAGTGCCTTCACCTATGAGACCATCTTCTTCAGAACTTCCAGGGAAGATGAAGAGGAATTTGAATTGCATATATTCTTTGATGAATCTATCCTACCCTTTGAAGCCAATGCCTTCACCAACCCATGGACTCCATACAATACTCAGAGTCACATTGGTAAAGGACCAGCTTACACACCTACGCCCCTATCAAGGACACTCCTCCCCAGGATAATGAAATTGACCGGCCCACTCCTCTAAAAGGTTCTAGCTCTAACCAAGTGAAAGACCTAGCCGAGGGTAGTCACCAATTCTTGGGAGGAAGATTTGACATTACAAAGGTGTTAGAACAGACCACCACCTCCATGACCTTGATGGAGGTTTTGCTAAACTATCTCGAGTAGAAGAAGTCTCTTCTGAAGCTCTTGGGAAACCTAGAATTTGTCAGCCACCTGCCCAAGACTATCTCATTTGAGGACACCAACACGACTATCTTTCAGGGAAACAATGAAGATCCTCCCTTCCTACTAGGCCTGAATATCCAAGGCAAAAACATACACAATTTCTTAGTAGACTCCAGAGCCTCGGGTAACATCATACCCTTATCCATATGCCAGAAGCTCGGATTCCATCCCACCCCATCTAATGGTGCAGTGATCCAGCTAGATAAGACTACCATGAAAATGGTGGAGGAATTGAAGAACGTCCAGATACAGCTTATCCAGGACCCCAGGATAGCCAGCATAATCGACGTCCAAGTGGTGGACATCCCAGAGACTTATGGGATGTTATTAAGTAAGAATTGGTATAAGTCCTTGAACGGATACTTTTCAACCGACTTCTCCCATTTATGGCTCCTGTAGGAAAGAGAATCAAACAAGATCCAGGTTGAAAGTGAACCCTAGATGAAGCAAGCCCTTACCAAGGTCAAGAGGGTCAGTGAGGTCTTCTTCTCTAAGACTTCCCCTGGGGTATACCGACCCTTCAAAATCTTAACATTCAATTTCACCCCCAGGGAGGATCCCATAGTGCTGCAGAGAACCCAGGACCTAGAAGAAAAGTTGAGAGTTGAGGTTGACTCTCAAGGTGCCATGGTGACCCCCGCCACACTCTTGTCCAACACTTGGTGCCGAATACATTATCAGAAACATTCAGAACTTGAGTGTGGGCCCTGCCTTTCGGTCGCTACCTGGCACATTGATGCCTTCCAGAATAGAGAACGTATAGCTGATTCTCTGAATCCCAGTGTTCCTATGGGATGTGCTCCTTTGGTGCCATCTCCCTGGGAATCCCAAATCCAAACTCCTCTGGAGTTAAACCCCACCTGCACGCCAACAGTTCGGGAGGAAGCTCCTCCCAATTTCCCCAAAAGCAATCCAAAGGCTACTCTCGCTCCCCAGCCCCAGAATGTGAATAACAATTTGTGGACCCTCAAGTTTGATGGGTCCTAATCCAAACAAGGTTGTAGGGCCAGAGTAGAATTAATCAACCCACAAGGTAAATCCTTCCTCGCATCCTATAGACTACAGTTCAATTGCACAAACAATGTTACAGAGTACGAGGCTTTGGTCCTTGGACTCTTATTTGCGTTAAGGAAAGGTGTCACCCACCTCCGGGCTCTGGGTGATTCAAAGTTGGTTGTCAAATAGGTCCGAAGCCAATATACATGTCACGACAAGAGGGCTGCATACCACAATCGAGCTTGGAGCCTTATTGAGGATTTTTATGCCTTTGGCATTGACCTCATTCCCCGGTGACGGAACTATGTCCTGGGTGCCCTTGCCATTTCTGCTAGCACACTTGAGCCAATGGTCAGCTCACGACTTCAAATATTTTCAGTTGAGATGATCCCCACCCCGTCCATTCCAGATAATGTCACCTACTTTCAGGTTTTTGAGGACGATCAACATATCCTAGCCTTCATGGCCAATGTTGGTGTCTTTGAAGACTAGGTAGTGGAGGAACAAGACCATGATGATACTAGGCAGGGTGAAGAAGATGATGGGATCATGGACCTACCCACTAATACCATCCTGAAGGGGATGGTTGCACTCGAACGAATCTTTGACTCAGACCCTCGGGCCTAGAAAAAGATGTCATCTTCCTCTGAGGGAGGAAAGTTTGAAAGGGTAAACATCGGCCAGCTCGGTGAAGAAAAGATGATCCACATCGGCACTTCCTGCTCCCCTAAGGAGAAGGAGAAGATTCTCGTGGTTCTCTAAAAATACATAGATGTAATTGCATGGGGATATGAGGATTTGAAAACATACAACACATCCATTATGACTCATACTATTCCCCTGAAACCTGATGCTAAGCCTTTTCGGCAAAAGCAATGACCAGTCAACTCACTGATCGAGCCTCTAATTTGTCAAGAGGTAGAAAAATTACTGTCAGCCTAGATAATCTTTCCAAGCTGGCACACTACATGGGTTTCCAATCTAGTCCCTGTGAGAAAGAAGAATGGTGAGATTCACCTTTGCGTGGATTTTTAAAACTTGAATAAGGCCTCCAAAAAAGATAATCACCCTCTCCCTTCGTTGGATGAGGTGTTACAGATAGTGAATGGATCCCAGATGATGTCGTTCTTGGATGGGTACTCCGGGTATAACTAGGTTATGGTTAAGTATGAAGATAGGGAGAAAATAACATTTACCACAAAGTGGGGAATGTTTGCATACAGGAGAATGCCCTTTGGTTTGATTAATGCAGGGGCCACATTTCAAAAGGCCATGGACATTGCATTTGAGGGCCTTGTGAATCAGTGCATAATCATCTACATGGATGATTTGACCATCTTTTCCCAGGATAGGTGTGACCATTCCACCCATCTCGCTCAGATCTATGAGAGATGTTGCCAGTATGGAATATCCCTCAACTCCAAGAAGTGCATATTTGGGGTCACCAAAGGGAAGTTGCTTGTGCATATCATCTCTGAGAAGGGCATATCTATTGACCTTGAGAGAGTTGAAGCATTTCTAAACTTACAAATTCCCGGCAGCAAGAAAGAGATGTGATCTTTCTTTGGGAAGATCAACTTCGTTTGGCGGTTCATCACTAGATTCGTCAAAATAGTCAAACCACTCAATGAAATGATGAAAAAGGATACCAAGATTGAGTGGAGTCCTAAAGAAAAGTGGGTGTTCACCCAGATCAAACAGACAATAATGGAAGCACCTATCTTGGCTAGTCTGGACTACTCCCTTTTGTTTTACATTTACTCCTTTGCTTCACCACATTCTACCGCGGCAGTGTTGACTCAAAAGGTTGGAGGGGAAGAATGACCAATAGCTTTCATGATCTCCCCCTTTAAGAACGCTGAAGTCTAGTATTCACCACTAGAAAAATAGGCCTTTGCTCTTGTTCACACCATGAAGAAATTCCGGCATTACATTCTCCAGAGCAAGGTGCATGCTATCATCCCGGACCAAGCCATAAAGTCTCTGCTAATGCAAAGTGAGGTTGGAAAAAGATGGGGGAAATGGATGGCCATCCTCCAGGAATATGATTTAGAAATGCAGCCCATGAAGATAGTTTGGGGCCAGGGACTGAGTCGAGCGATAGTAGAAGAGACTCCCCACCTAGAATGTCAAGCTTACATGGTGGATTCCATCACTCGAGACTCGTGGTATATTATTCTGGTATATTTGCTACTGAATAAAAAATGCCCGAAGGGATTACCTCCCAATTAATGCCATGCTCTGTAGATGAAAAGTGCTCACTTCATGATCAAAAACTCCATGCTTTACCGCAGGAACTACGAGGGAGTGTACCTCTAGTGCATCGACAAGGACCAAGATGTGAAGATAATTGATAAATTTCATGGGTAGTTTGGAACCAAACATGGCTCAACCGATGCCACTACCCATCAGACCCTTTGGGCCAGATACTATTGGCCCTGTATATTTAAAGATGTCTACACTCATGTTAGAAAATGCCACACTTGCCAAACTGTGGCACATCATGAGCATAACCCAGCTATGCCTTTGCAACCAGTCTTCAAGGCTAGGCCCTTCGCCCAATGGGAATTTGACTTCATCAAGGAAATCAACTCCAACTCGTCTGCCAATCACCGATATATTCTTACTGCTACTGATTACTGCACCCGGTGGTCCGAGGCTATACCATGCAAGAATAACACGGCAGACGTAGTTATCAAATTCCTAGAAGAAAATATCATCACAAGATTTGGAATGCCCTTTGCTTTGGTATGTGACAATGGTCTGGCATTTTCTTCAGTGTAGTTACTTGAGTGGACCTACGATCAAAAAATCACTCTAAAGTTTTCCAGCAACTATTACCCCCAGGGGAACGGTGTTGTTGAATCTACGAATAAAAATCTACTTGAAGTGATCAAACACCTACTAGAATAGAATCCCCAGGATTGGCATCAAAAGTTGAAGTTCACCCTCTGGGCAGATCGCATTCAAATCAAGGCCACCCTGGGGACATCCCCATTTCATCTAGTTTATGGCCAAAACCTTGTGTTCCCAATTAACTTACAGATCCTTGTTTTGCAGTTCATGTAGAAATTCAGCAACCAGAACAACATTGTGGAGGTTCGGCTCCTAAATCTGGTATGAATGGAAGAACAGCAAGATGCAGCCCTTGAACATTTCATGCATCATCAAGTAGTGGTAAAATGATGGTTTGACCACAGAGCCCAATACAAGGCTTTTCAAATTTCAGACTTGGTCCTGTTGTGGGACATGGCCCAAGAAAAGAAAGGAAAACACACCAAGTTCCAACGGCTCTGGCTCGGACCATATTTAATCTCATAAATCTGCGGGGCAAATACTTACCACCTTAACACCATGATCGGGGAACCTGTCTTATTGCCCGTCAATGGATAGTTTCTCAAACACTACTTTGAGTAGGGTAAGGTTTGTCCGAAATTGTACCTTATGTAAAGCCCTCCGCTTGTAAATATTTCTTTCCCAGTACCTTGTTGGGAGGTACCATGTCTTGTAAATAGCCTTGTTGGCTGCTCTCTGGGGTAGTCCTCTTTTGGTAGTTTTCTTTTTCATTTATGATTTTCTTTGCGGGTCCCAGCATTTTGTTCTCTCTTGTAAGGATTGGAATGCTTCGCATAAACCCTGGTCTCCGGTACGATGTATGTAGCATGGTGAACTTAAGAATCTGTCTTTAGCATAGTGGAATCAGTCTGATCTCCAGAGCTATTTTACAGGTTTAGTGGTATATTCTAAGAAATCTCCATTGGCTTTATCCCTGGAGGTCTAGCAATCAGTGAAACAAAAAAAATTAAGGAATAAGTAATCGGACACACCAAGGATAGATCGGTTGTACTGGTTGGTTGACACAAGTCTAAACTTTTAAATAATTCTTTTCAGGTCCAGAGTTTCACCCCCTACTCAACATGTGAAATAGGTGGAAAGGTGAAATAAGTACCACCATTAAAATTAGCTAAGCTTAAGCTTAATGGTGAAAGAAGTACCGCCCTCCCACCCACAAATGTACAAAATAACAAGAAAAAGGGAAGCGGGATGAAGCTCCAGTCTTCGGGAGAAATGGAAAATTTTTATGACTATGGTTCAATGTAATTAGTGCCTCTTCTCTACTCCTCCTAGAGGTCATCAGCTTGATTTCCTTCCAAAGCACACACTCCACCACTGATGAAAAGACTATGGAATGGATCCCGTGTGGCGGGATTTTCTCAGATATGTTGCTCTTTGCCTGTCAGATACTTCGAGTAGTTACTTGTTCTAGTTTTTTCTAGCTAGAGATTCTATAGTTCTCAAATGTGCTAAGGAATTTGTTCCAGATAATCACCATTTTTTATGCCCTGCATCCCCATCCCTACATTTTGTGTGCAAAATATTGGGTCCCCCTTTTTTTTGTTGTTTTTGTTTTGCTTTTTGTTTTTTCCTTGTCTCTTTCTGTCTTCTTTTTGTTTTCTTTCTCTGGGGTTTTCTTCCCCGCAATTGTGCTTTGTTTTGTTGGTTTCTCATGCCTCCAGGACCCCGGTCCTGGAGTTGGTCATCCTTGGTCGAGAGCTAGACTCTAGACTCCGGGATTCATCGCCACGATGTTCTCTTTTCTTAAGGTGATATCGTCGTAGGGAATCCCTGGGTCCCAGAGTCCGGAGGTCTGTCTATCTAGAGTTCACAGATGGAAAGGTGGCTTGCTTTTTATCATAGGTATAAATAGAAGTTACCTATCATTTTCACATTTACCATGATTTAAACACTCAAGCAATCAGAGCAATTTCAGAGCGATTTGCAGCAAATTAACGATAATCTAGTCCAAAACATTTTTAGCATTTCTGAGCGATTGTGAGTGGTTTGTAGTGGCAGGTTGTGATTATTTGATGGTTGGAGCTGTTGTAGAGCTTCCGCAGAGGCTTATTTTCCTCTCTTTTCTACATTCTCAGGTTATTGCCTCCTCTCCCTTTTGCTTTCCTTCTATCTGGTGTCATTGTTTTCTTTTTGTTTTTGTTATCTTTGCCTTTTTGTTTTGTTCGTCTTTCATTTCTTCCTGGTTTTTCCACCTCTTGGTGGGTCAGCTCTGCTAGAGGGTTGTCTGCCCTCTGTGTAGGTGTAATCTAATCTGTATATAGTGTAGGAAGTTGTAGATATTCTATGCTTTGCCTAGTTTCTTATAGATATTTGTTCTGCAGTGTATATATGCAAACTTAGTGTATATTTGTTGTATATCCCTTTGATCTATGTGTATATATCCCTCAGCTCTGACATATATCTTGTGTATCCTACCGGGTAGCTTAGCAAGCTTGTTGTGCTGCCTATGTCACTGGTTTTCATCTGCAAGCTTGTTCTGAGCATAATACCACCTGTTTGGAACTTGGCTCTCAGTCAGTTTCAAATAGGCAGTTTTCTCTCTCCTCCATAAAACTAGCCTGGCCCTCATTTATGATCCATGCACACATTTAAATCTGTCTAAGTGGCCTTCACTTTTTCACATTCACATAGTTGGCTCCGCCATCATCGCCATAACTCCCATTTATTACTCACCCACGTGGCGCCCACGTGGGTCTGACGGTTTGCATTTTTGTACACATCTTTACAAACAATTACTTCTCTAGGCTCCGGGTCTCCTATCATCATCCATCCCATGTCCTTCTTACCAGATGTGATAAAATTCCCAGACCTGGATGGTCAATCAAATTCCTAAGTTCACCATATGTATGTGTGCTTTCCAAAGTTTTTTTTTAACGAAACTAACTTTTCAAGGAAAGCAGACACCTCGATGGTAAGATCTCTGGACCCTGAAGTATTTACTTATTAATGCATTCTAACATCACTTTTCCTTGCAGATTTTTGGAGTAGTACTCTCACATACATCTGAAGCATCCACATCCTCACCACCCAGAAGTCTAAAACTTCCATCTACAGCAAGTACCAGGGTGTCAGTAAAATCCAAAATGGAGAAAGCTCTGGAAAGGATGCCTTTGAGCCTAAAATACATAAAGGACAGAGTCATCACGAGCTCAAAGATTGAGTCCAAGGTCTAGCTTCTTACCAACACTAGCGTCAGAACATGGCCAGAAATGCAAGCCTTGGTCAAAGTTATGTACATTCAATGATAGGCCGAAGATCCGTTGGCCATTAAAATTGGAAACTCCAGGATCCTTAAAGCAGCTTGCTTCCCATGCTCAGTGCAGTCACCAAAGCTTATTCTCACACTTGCAGCTCTTTACAACCCATTTTTTCAGGCCGCTATGCTCACACCACTGGAGTTGACAAGGTACCCCACTCCTTTAGTGTCTCTCAACCCTGATACCTTCCAGAGGAGCTTGGGAATCCCTAAATTCACCAAGTCAACCGTGGTCACCCGGTCTGATGCCTTGGCCCAATTCAAGCAATTGGAGGAGGTGGCCCGCATATACATGAACAACAATTGGCTCAAAGTCCCGAAGAGGGACCCCAAGAGGATGAAGCTAGAGATCCCCAGGTCTGAATTCAAGGAAAGCATCCAGATGGGGATAATAGCACTATGCTGGGTCTTTGGGCAACATCATGCCTGATAATTTTTTGGGTGGATGTACTACTTATTTCTTGGTATAAGTACAATAGGAGAGTTTTTTGACTGGGTGACCATAATTTCAAATCATGTCGACTCCCAGTTCCTTCAACTGGCCAAGAAGAAGAAATTTTACATGACTTCTTATGTTCTCTGCACCCTGGCATAGCAAAGACCCCACACCAATGGGCTACTCATCAACGGCGTACTTAGGCTCGGCCTGAATCAGAAGACCCCTTAGGACTACTTCCCATAGATTCAATGGGAGGCTAGTTTCCCCAGTTTTTATAGAGTAAATGACGCGTTCGTTTACTACCACCTGCTCACACCCACCTAGAATGCAAGATACTGCCTGTCCACAAAGGCAATGAATTTGGTCCAGGATTATGGACACTATTATATACAATTTCAACAACATACATACATAAGGGTGACCGACTTCTCCGGGAAACCCTACTTGTTGCCCAAGCACTACAGGGACAAGATAGTCCTCCTGGAATATTGTCGATAGATAATGGAGCTGCATGCCTTCTATACCCTGAAGAAGGTAACTAAAATTCCATTCCCAATCACTTGTGGGAATTATTCATGTAGTCTGGCTGCCGCTAAAGAAGCAGACAATGAGCTAAAAAGCTATAACTTGGTGGAATTCTACTTGGTGCGGAAGCATTTTGATCCGCACGGCAAGATTTCAGCGGCACTTCCCCAGGCATCAGAGACCCATCAATACCATATGGAGGACTTTTGGGAAGACTTCCAGGATGACATGGAGGTCTAGAACTAGCACTACATCAGGATGACCATGAGTATGATGGAAAGATTAAAGCTCCAGAGATTCCTGGAGGACTTCTCAGACACGTGCTCCACGATAGATCCCCAGTACAAAGCAAATGGGATCGATACATTGGCTCTCCCACCAGTAAACTAAGATGCCCAGAAAGGGTCCACCATTGAGGACTTCACCCATGAGGTGGTCGAGCACATTCATGCTTACTTCAAGAAGGTTTGCCCCAGGAGTGTCCGCAGAGCCTCCCAGCCAGTACCAAAAGAAACCCTGGGGGCTGAGACTTCTTCATAGAGAATGGATAAAGGAAAAGGAATAGATACAACTCCTCCTGTGCAAGAAGTCTCTATTAAAGAATAAATAAGGCAATCGGTAGCATCCTCCCATCAAATGAGAGAGAACCTAATCACAAAGCTGGCTACCACGGTGCTCATAGCCAGATCTATTCATCCTCCATCCTCCCCTTCACTGGTAGCCTTCATGGTTAAGGAAATAGGGGTGGATCTGGTGGAGCAAGTAGAAGTAAGGGATGCAGGCCCACCCTTGATTACCTATAGAAGAAGGAGGCTTGACCCTAAGCCTAAGAAGGAGCTAGAGATCACTAATACATTTGGGGTGAAATTGCGACAACAATTTGCGACGGCGGGCAAATGTTATGTGGTTTTGGATTTTTTTTTCAATTATAACCCGACAATGTCGCAATTGCGATGTTAACGGGATATAAGAAAAAAAAAAAAAAACGTTGGTCATTTCTATGTTCAATAGCACCGAGAGGGATTTTTGCAGCTGTTGGGTAATTTGTATGTTGGACGAGGAGATCTCTGTGGCCAGGCATCTCTGCGGCGAAAGGGATTTTTCATTGATAGCTACTGCATTGTACATTCAGAATCCAAAAGGCTAAGAAAGGTATGATTTTAAACTTCACTTCCTCCTCCTTTTGTGTTACCCTCTCTTCCCTTTATCATGTGCTCAGGTACTTTGAGTGTCGCTTATGTATTGTATACTAAATCCAAAGCATTCTTTCATTTTCATTTTGGCTTTCATTTTCACACTATTTGTTGTTATTTTGGGCACCACCATTGGTATGGTTTTGGTGGAGATTTTCTTGCAATCTCATGAGGTTTTTGATAGCTTTCATATGAAAATCTTATCATTTTAGTGGGTATTTTATGCTCAAATTGAGCTCCTTGAGAAATTTGGGAATCTCTACTTTAATTTTAAAACTGTGAGAAAGGTCAAAATACCCATCTTTCCCATTATTTCTAAGATCCCCGTGATTTATTGA
>MU225525.1:1378103-1403700 GCA_018584345.1 Thuja plicata
CAGATGTATGGGTTTTACTTTTGAAACTAGATTTTGTCATTTTACCATTTTGACAATTTTTGCACATGATGTTGTCTGGCTTTGTCATCGTCGGTAAGCCTCTTACACTTCTTTTCCTACTTATTTTCATCATGTTGTCAAAATTCACATGACATAATATTTTTTACCACAACCATATATCTTCGTTTCTAGTCATCAGGCAAGTGGGGTTAGTATCATTCAAATAGAATAAATTACCTTTGGTCTGTTCACCGGTACCAATCAATTTTCCTACTTCATTGAAGATCTTTGCCTTCTTGTTCTCAAATGCTACTCTGTGACCTAAATTATTCAGCTGAGAAACACTGAACAAATTATAATTCAATCATTTTACCCAATAAGCATTTTCACATTTAATCAGGTTATTCAGCATTACTATTCCTTTACCTTCAATTTGACAAGGTGTATCATTTCCCATTCTTACTGTACCACCTTTATAGTATTCAAAAGTATTAAACTTTTCTTTGTCACCGGTCATATGGTGAGTGCAGCCACTATCTATAATCCAGATATCATTCTTACTAATCTTAGATATGAGTGTGGTATATATCATTCTTACTAATCTTAGATATGAGTGTGGTTTCTTCATACCTTTCATCTTCATCTGAATCATCCTTCACAGCTACAAATACTATCTCAATATCATCATTTGGTTTGGTGTCAGTATCTTCATCTTTGCAAGTAGCTAGATAGCTAGCCTTCTTGCCTTTATCCTTGTAATCTCAGGTATCATTTCTTTTTGATCGTCAGTAACCTTTGTAATCTTTGTCATCACCTCTATCAGATTTCTTCTCAAAAGATTTGTTATCACTTCTGTCATCTTTTCTTTTGTTAGGACATCTTGCAGCAAAGTGTCCAATCTCTTTACAATTGAAATATATAAGTGGTAACTTGCCTTTGTATTTACCTTTTCCTCTTTGCATTCTTCTTTCCATGAGTGCTTCTATTTCATCTAGATCTTCTTCTTCACTTTTTCTTTCACTGTCTCTTCTAAATGAGTGTCTCTGACTAGATTTGTTTATTCTCATAGAAGACTTAAATGCAGACTCTAAACTTGGTAAGACACTATTATCAAAATTATTCATCTCAAATGAAATCAGTCTACCAATCAAGCTATCAAGAGTGACTATATTGTTTGCTACTACTCTCATTTATTGAATAGTAGAGACTCTAATAGCATATACAGGCAATAAGGTTCTTAAGATTTTACTTACCACTGTCTCCTCTTCAAGTGTACCTCTAATGCCTCGTATAGAATTGACTACTTTTATTCTTGTGCTATACTGAGTGATGTTTTGACCTTCTTTCATTCTGAGATCATCAAACTTTCCTCTAAGGATTTTTGCCTTAGCTCTCAGAATATTTGTATCACCTTCATGTACAAGTTTTAGCTTATCCCACATTGTCTTTGCATTTTTGCAATCATTGACATCCTCAAATTCAGCATCAAAGAGTGAGGCAGAAAGCTCTATAACCATGCAGTTATGTTCATGCTTTACTCTCAATTGATCTACCATCAATGGTCTTGTAGGCAACACATATTCAATATCTAAGTATTGAGTAATACCATTGCCAATACCTGATAAGTGAAGTTTTATTCTACTTTGCCATGAAGCAAAGTTTTCTTTGTTCAACTTGGGCACATCTCATTTTTTCAACTTGTGATTTTTACTTAGGTCTTGAAACCTTCCTTCTAAGCACACAAACTTTGATACCAATTGTTAGTAATAACTAAAGGGGGGGTGAATCAGTGGCCTCAAAAATTTATCCTTTAAACTTTAATCCACCAATTAATACACCTCAAATTATTAAGTCCCTACAAGATGTATGCCTTGAAATACTTGAAATAATTTATTGTCTCTCAATTTACCTTGTATGTCCTTATTCTCCTTGATTACTGATAAGCAGTAAAACTCATTTACCGATACTCAATAAATATGCAGAGTATACCAATCAATCCAGAAATGCATATGTGAAATGTAAAACACTAAAGTAATAAATCATACACACATAACACATGGATTTTAACGTGGAAACCCTGTTAAGGGAAAAAACCTCTGGGACCGGTACCCCAAATTTTCACTCTTCTAAAGTGAGCCCTATTCGGAGCCAACCCTATTAAAGGTTACAAACACACGGTTAAGTGTGACCTTGTTAGAGGATTTTTATACATAGGTTGTCACTTAGTATCTGGCATCTACGCTACCATCCTTGAATCAGCCTTTAGACTGTCAATAGGCTTTATGCTAATCTTACTACCATCATTGAATCAGCCTCCTTAGACTATCAATAGGCTTTAGGTAAGACCTTTGCTACTATCATGAATCAACCCTTTTTGGTAATCTATTAGGATAAACCTCAATTACAGAAGACGGTTAAGTCCTGCTCTGTTAAGAGACTTAATGCTTCAATGGTTAAAGTGAAACATAATGACCTATTTCTAATGCAACTTTGAATTGCAGATATTCAGATCTATTTATGTACAATACCTCTTTGATCAATGTATCAATTCAATTACTTTGTACTTCACTTTCTTCTCTGTGATATTGTGCTTCAATGTTCGTCAGTGTCTGCAAAATTCTTTAGCTCTCCCTTAGCTTGATTGATCAGGACTGTATAAAGCTTAAACTCCACTAGTTTCTCTTCAGTATCTTCTTTCAATTCACTCCCTCGTGTATCTAAGTGCATACAGAAAATGAATTATGCTTGTCTCTTATATAGACATGATATTCCTTAATTCTTGATTTTTGGCATGAAAAACAATCCAGCCAATTTGATTTACGGCTTTAACTCCTGATTTATCTCGTAGTTATCTTCTTGCCAACTGTATAAATCAATTGCTTAACTATGGTTGAATAAAACAAATAAAACAATCAGTTAAGTCTATCTTTAAGCTTTGCCAACTAGATATTTTGTCATTTTCTGATCTCTCTGTTATGTCGGTCAATTCTGCAATTCGTCACCGGTGACAACTACCAGTTCTATCAGTGTAACTTTAGTTAGCTTGGGGATCTCCGTCCGTTGGGCATCATTGTATATTTCTCATCGGGCAACTTTGTTTTCAGCTCATTGGGAATCTTGTGTTTCTGCTTCGTCAGGAAACACTACCTTCTGCTCGTCGGGCATCACTGTGACTTTATCTCTGTCTTTACCGATGGTGTGCACTCCGTCGGTGTTGTTTGTCACTTAGTGAATACTTGACTTTTATGCATTGCTGGAAGCATAATCATTGTTCCATTGATTTTTTGAATTCTTTGGTATTATGTGCATGACCATACATATGATATCAAGTTGACATCAATGACAATACAAACCATTAACTGATTTAATGTTTTGCATCATCTTCAACTTAACATTATCAAACATTCAATCAGTTACATGTCATCAGTATGAACTAAAGGAAGAAGATAATTTGAAGATAAGACATTATGGTAATTCCAGAGGGAAGGAGAAGTAGGAAAAATCAGTAAAAATTAAATCAAGGATTGAAGAAGAACCAAAACCTGTTGAACCGAGGAGAAAGATAGGTAAAGGTGTATTTAGAGGTACTTGTTACAACTGTGGAGAAGGAGAACATTAGTTATTTGAGTGTCCCTATATAGATAAGAAGCAAGTTGATTCTTGTCAAAGGAAGAACTTGTTTAGGACCGTGTGCAAATCTGGTGGTAAATGTTGTAAGCTTATAATTGATGGAGAAAGTACTAACAACCTAGTTGCTAAAGAGATGGTTCAAAAACTTTGTTTGAAAAGGTTGAGGCATCCTTGTCCTTATCAAATAAGTTGGTTACAATTTGGTCATGTAGTAGAGGTGAATGAGTAGTGCATGGTGAGATTTCACATTGGTACATATAGAGATGAAGTATTATGTGACATTGTGGAGATGATTTATTGTCATGTTTTACTCAGTAGACCTTGGCGGTATGGTAGAGAGGCTATTCATGACTGTAAAACAAATTTCTATACTATATTGAAGGATGGGAAGAAGTCTACTTTGATTCCTTTGAAGGATGCAGAGCTCGGGAGGAGGAACTTGAGCATTGGTAGCAGATTTGAAATGGTTGCATTGGATGGTGCAGGCATGAGTATGTAGAAATATGAAGATAAATTAGAAAGTACTAGTGGAAAAAGGAAGCAGAAGAAGAACCAAGCAAAGAGTGTGTCAGTTGAGGACTTAGAAGACATGTATATCAAGAACTAGTTTGGGATCTATGTGTTGAATGGCAACAAATGTTCATCCAGCTTTTGAAAACATCTTTTTGACACCTAGGGTGTCTAATGCAGGAGCATCTTGGGGTATTCAGCAATCATGTGTCACCAAAAATAGTTTTGGTTTGATTTCTATTTTAGTAGTTAACTTGGTGGGAGACTTGAGGTGCTCAGTCACTTTGGTGGTAGTTCTCGGTTGGAATTTGTATTGCTTCATTGTTGGACTTGGTGGTGCTCAGTATTTCTATTTTCAGTGATATTCTACTCGGGTACACTACTCGGTCATAGTTTCTCAGTGTGTACATCTTGGTGGTGTTTTTCTTGGTAGCATATTACTTAGTGGTGTCTATTTGGTGGAGTTTTTCTTGGTTGTGTCTTTCACCGAGTGGTCTGGCTCTTGATGTGTTTGTTTACCAACTAGTTGTTTGGGTCCAGCGACTTGTGTTTATGGGTTGGGTAGACATTGGAGAATACATCCATGATTTGAGGGGGTCATTGGGATTGTGTTGATTTTTGAGGCGTGCAGATTTATGGCATTAGATCTGGTGTGGACCTAAATCTGGGTTGATGTGTTTTCCTATGTATTTGTATTATTTGTAGCTGACTAGTGCATTTAATAATTGTTCATTGTAGTATGGCCGACTGGGTCATTTAATTATTGTTTACAAGCCGACTTGTGGAAAGTGTGTATAAAAGAGGGTCTGGGTTGACGTTTAAGGGAGACAGAAAAAAAAGAATAAAAAGGAAAATGATGGAAAGATACATAGAGGATAGCAGAGTAAGCTAATAAGCCGAAAGATTGTAAGTTGTTGCAAATAGTTGTAAGTGGGTAGATAGAGATTGCAAATTGCTTTGTGGCTTGTGAGCACAAGCTCGAATCTAGTTTCTTCCACTTATCTTTAGGGTAGATGGATAAGGTTGGATCCTGCAAGATCTTGTTGAATCTATTGATGTAATTGGACCTAACCAGGAAGGCCTTATAGCTTGACATGTTGCATGTAATTTAAATTCTAGTATAATATAAGTTGATATGATATATCTTGTCTTGTGTTGTTTCCACTGTGTTGTTCTTTTTGTTGGCTTCATAAACTCCAATGTAGTTCAAAGCATGTATGTGCTATAGTGCGTGCGTGCTATGTAAATTTATGCTTTATATAGCGCATACATGCTATGTAAACCATAAAAAATTCCTTAAGGGAGGGAGAGAGAAAGAGTGAGAAGGTGGGGGAGAGAGAGAGAGAGAGAGAGAGAGAGAGAGAGCTCTTTCTCTATCTCTTCATTTCTTACCCTTTCTCTCTCCTCCCTTGTCACCCCCTCTCTCCCTTTATCATTTTGTATTTATAACATAGGGCGTACGCCCTAAAGCGTGTATGGGCTATAGAGTGCATGCTATGTAAGAATACAAAATGGTAACAAATCAAAGAAACTCATGAAATAGGTCCACATTTTCTATATACTATCTAATTTCTATAGTTTTTTTGACAAATATTTGATTTTCATGGTGTTGAAGATCACAAAGAAGTGTATTCTATCAATTTGCACATTTTTTTTGTTTAAATATCAACATCGAAGGGCGAAAGTTGATCATTCTTCACCAAAATTGATCCATTGAGGTAAGTTTTTTTATTTTTTACATGTGAATTGTGAATAAAGTGTCTTTTTTGTTTATAATTGATATGATATGGACTTGTTGAAGACATAATTTGACATATTATAAGAGATTTATTTTATAATTGTCAGAAATTTATATTATAATTTGAGTTATTGTAATTTAGATTGATATTATAAAGTTTCACTTATTGTAATAGATTGATATAATAATTTGAAAGTTGTAATGAATTCATATGTAGAAATCATCATCATGCCAAGGAAATGATAAAATACTCTAACACCAGAAGAGCATGAAAGAGACAAAGAGAAGAAAAGGGAAAGAATGAGACAACTTCATGAACACAAAAAATTGCATACCATAGAAGAAGATTTACATCAATAGAAAGTAAGAGAGAATTGGAATTGGAAACAAAAAGGAAATGGATGAGAAACTTACATGCAACAAGACAATTGAATTATGAAAATGTGAGTACATCATCTATGAGTTCCCAAGTTGAAGAGACACCATCATCCAATGTTGGAGACACACCATTGTCTATATTTGAAGGTGTAGGGACACTATTATATCATATTAAGGGCACACCATTGTCTACATTCTAAGGTGTAGGCACATAATTGTATCATGTTGAAGGCACACCATTATCTACATCTGAAGGTGTAGGCACAACATCATGTCATGTTGAAGGCACAACATTAACATCTCAAGTTGGTGAGGATTCATCTTTCACATATCATTTTGAAGGCACATCATCTTTGGTTGAAGGTACACAAATCACACATAATGTTGTTGATGTTCCTAATGTTGAGGCCACTCAACAGTTGGAAACACCTCCTAGAATTGCTTATAGAAAGCCAAAATATTTGATTGATATTGATACTAACATTTTGCAAGAAATGTCTAACAAGATTCAGTGACTTGTCAAAGATATGCTATTAGTATTTGGAGATTATTTTTTCAAAATTTAAATGTGACAGAAAGATGTCAACTATTTGTTGAAATGATGAGAAATCTAAAATTTAGGCCCATCATGAAGATTCTTGGCCTAAGAACGATGGATGAGTCAAGTAAAAACTCTATTGTAAAGAATCTAATGATTGCATATGAGAGTGTGGGTTCTACACCATGAACAAAAGATAGTAATGTCACACAATGTGTACATACATCAACAATAGTAAGCACTCAAATGAAGAAATTGTGACTCATTAGAAAGATAAGAAAAGCACATAAAATAAGTAGAAAGTCTCTAATAAAACATGTAGGAAGGCATCAAAGAGTGGAAGATCCAAATAAAAATGAGTTATGAGCATTTTTCGGTAGACTACCGCGAAAATATAAGCAATTGTTGAAGATTTAAAATCCTTGATTGAAGAGTTTGGGAAGAATAACACACGAGTATCTCATAATCAAAGACATGTTGTAAGAAGGAGGATTTATAGTCAAATCTTCATTCCACATCCAAAACATTTTTTGGATTAAACTTAGACACAATTTTTTGCAAAAATTTTACATATGTATTCTCAATTTAAAATTAGTCAAAGATATTTTGAAATGGCTAAACCTTTTTATGTGAAGATAAATCACACATGCACACCTTGTTTTTGTAGGGTAAATATTGAATTTTTTAACCATTCTGGTGTTTATAAGCATATATGTGCATATTTGCATTCTAACAATGTTTTGCAGGATTGTAACATAAATGACCCACCTTGATCTTCAAGGGAATTAATTACTACAATTTTATGTGAAAGAGTGGATGGTCAAAAATTTTACAAGCTCTCATGATTGAATGGTACATGCATATATTTTGGTGGTTTGCAACATTTGCCAATTTGTCAACATATGGAGAGTACACATACAATTGGGAATGAAAAAGTGGAATTTGGAAAATATAAGACCGTGGCATATGATCTAAAATATGGAAAAGAGGCTAAAAGATGTAATTTAGTAATTGAAAATATATTCCAGTGTATTAGTTCATGGATATTTTTGTGAAAACATTATGTATGAGTATGCAAGGCATACACATAGAGCTCGATGGTTGGATATGTAATTCAAGTTGTGCAGGGACACATTCCCACTTGATATCATTGTTTTAGTTGTGGACTTCATAGAGAACTACATTCTACAACCACAAAATAAGGTGCAAGAAAATTATAATATCTCTCAATAGGTTTCTATATTTGTTCATATAGAATTTATGCATTCACCTAATAGTACAAAGGAGAACAAGAAGATATTGAGGGAGTATCATTTTTACATCAGTGATGATCATTCACATTCTACAGAGTTTGTACACAGTTTCTTTTGATGCAGTAGCATCTTGGGTCATTGGCAATCCTGCTCAACCAAAAATATGTTTTCTTTGTTCCTTAGTTTGTTTGGAGGCTTCTCAAAGAATTCTTTGTTTCTCAGGTTCTGCTACTCGGGCATGCTTGTTCATTCTTTGTTTCTCAGGTTCTATCATTCGGGCATGCTTGTGATTTTTTGTTGCTTGGTCACGCTAGTTACCAAGTTCATTTCTTCTAATGCTCAGATTTGTTTTCTTGTTGCTCAAGGTGTTCTTTTCCTGAGTCACTTTTTTTCTTGGTTAACCTTTGCCCAAGATGCTTATTTTGGAGTTGGATCTAGTGGCCGAGTTATTCATTTAATTTATGTGGCTTAATTGATTTGGGGTCTCTCATTGGGATCTGTGTGGACCTAAATCAGGGTCTCTCTTATGGATTTGAGCACTGACCTTTCTTGGTGGACTCTTTTATATATTTGTTTCTATGTTCTTAGTATGGTAGTAAGTGGGAGGTGGGATTTTGATATCAGATTGTAATAGAAGATTAAGTATTGAATTATCTAGAAGGAAAGTATATGACCTCACATGTATGAAGATCTATTTTTTAATTCACTAATTGTATATGGCCAAAACTGGGAAGGCCTTACATCCTGGCATGTAATGAGTTTGATCAATTAATGAAAAGGACCTTTGCTCTTTCTTCTCTCACTATGTTGTTGTTGCTTCCGCATTATTTATACAAGCTGGTTTGATAGTTGGGAGAGCCCTAGGCCCCTTCTCCATGCCCTCCTTGTGTCAAGTGGTATCAGAGAATTGGTGAGATCTAAGTTCCTTCTTGTAAACCCTAACCCTAGTTGGTGATATTGTTGTGGGCTAGCAGATTGTGTTCTTACCTACAATTACAGAGGGATTCAAGATGGTTCGTGGGAGAGGAAATGCAGATCTAGGTCTAGTTGATATGCTTAGATAGATGGCTGCTAGATTGGAAGTTGTTGAGATAGCCCAACGCAGAGGAAGACATCTTGAAGATTATAGTGATGAGGAATTGGAAGAGGTTCAAGGTGAAGTTGCACCTGCACCTGTGATGAATCAGGAAGAAGAGATATTCTTGAGAGCTTTGACAAGTTTGAAATCTACACCTCAGTTTAATCCTTCTAAGTATAGTGGAAAATTAGATTCTGATGAATTGATTTACTGGATAACTGAGATGGAAAAGTACTTTGAATATGAGAATATATCAGAGGATAAGAAGGTGATTATTACAAGCACAAAGTTGAAATTTCATGCATCCTTATGGTGGGAACATCTACAAATGGATCAGAAGAAGAAAGGTAAAGACCAAATAAAGGTATGGGATAAGATGGAAAACAAATTCAAAGGAAAATTTATACCTTGTGATTATCAAATTAACCTAATTAGGAGAATGCAAAGCTTGAAGCAGAAGGATAAATCTGTAAAAGACTACACAGAAGAATTCTATAGATTGGACATCAGATCATGAAGTAGAAAGAGTAGCAAGATACCTAAATGTTTTGAGAAGTTCCATACAATATGAGATCAGTTTGGTCAAGATGGAAAGCATTGAAGAGGCATATCAAGTTTTCCTAAAAGCTGAGGAGAAGTTGAACAAAATATATGAGCAAAGACAAAGAGATAGAGGTGGTAGATTCCCTAGAGGAAGAGGTAGATCTCATCGTGAAAAAAGTAGATCTGAACCAAACAAATCAATTACAGACATAGTTCAAGACAAAGGAAAGACTGAATGGAAAGGTGGAAGTTGATACTGAGGAAGAGGTAATTAATCCTAAGGTAATTATAGAAAAAGAGGATTCCAAGTAACTTTTTCAATTATGGAGAGGAAGGACACAAATCCTTTGAGTGCACACATGTAAGCCAGAAGATTGGTAGTAGTAGAAATGCTTTGGTGCAAGAGGAGTCACCTAATGAAGCTGAGAAGGAAGGAAATATCATGATCCAAAGAATACTATGGAGTGAGAAGGATAAGAAAGACCTATCCAAAAAAGTTTGTTCAAGACCAGATGTAGAGTTGCAGACAAAGTTTGGAACATGATTGTTGATAGTGGAACCTCGGAGAATTTGGCATGTGAAGAAATGGTTACAAAATTGCAATTGGAGAGGATGAAACATCTGAAACCCTATCAAATCTCATGGATCAAGGATGAGCATACATTAATGGTGAGTGAACAATGTTTTGTGAATCTGGAAATTGGAAAATATTATGATAAGGTGTTGTGTGATATTATGCCAATGGATTGTTGTCATATTTTGTTGGGTAGACCTTGGCAATATGATAGATATGCTATACATGATGGAAGATTGAATAGATATTCTATTTGGGTTGATGGTAAGAAATGAGTTTTGTTACCTTTGGTTGAAGAATCTATTGGTGAGATATGTACATTTGTGAATGTTTGTCTAATTGAAGGTAGACAGTTTGTTAAAGATTTTAAAAGAAGTGATATATGTTATGCATTGATTCCTAACAAACCGAGTAAGAATACAAAAGATGACATTCCTACAGAATTTGAGAAGTTACTCACTGAGTATAAGGAGATAATTTTAGATAATGTACCTAGTGGTTTTCCACCAATGAGAGATATCAGTCATTATATGGATCTGATTCCTAGAGCTAGTTTACCAAACAAAGCACCACATCGATTAACACCAACCGAGAATAAAGAGCTTAACCGACAAGTTCATGAATTGTTGATTAAAGGTATGATCTGAGAAAGCTTGAGTCCATGTGTAGTACCTATTGTGTTGGCACCTAAGAAGAATGGAGAATGGTAGATGTACACTAATTCTAGAGAAATCAATAAAATCATAGTGAAGTATAGATTTTCTATACCGAGAAAGGATGACATAATGGATTGTTTGAGCGGAGCAAAATATTTTACCAAAATTAATTTGAAAAGTGGATATCATCAGATCAAAATCAGAGAATGTGATGAATGAAATACTACTTTCAAGACAAAGGAAGGTTTGTATGAGTGGTTGGTTATGCCTTTTGGTTTAACTAATGCACTAAGTACTTTTATGAGGTTAATGAATGAAGTTTTGAAGAAATTCTTGAATAAGTGTGCGATTATGTACTTGGATGATATTCTAATATTTAGTAAGACTAGAGAAGAGAATTTGATGCATATAAGCCAAGTGTTGCAGAGGATGAAAGAGGAAAAATTGCTAATAAATTTGAAAAAGTGTTCCTTCATGAAAGAAGAGCTTGTGTATCTGGTTTTGTTAATTTCAGTTGATGGTTTGAAGATGGATCCTGAGAAGGTTGAAGCTTTACTTAATTGGCTTACACTTGAGAATGTGAGTGAGGTAAGATCATTTCATGGATTGGCATTTTTTTATAGGAAGTTTACCGGAAATTTTAGTTCTATTTGTAATTCTATGACTGAGACAATGAGAGGAGACAAAAGAGAATTCAAATGGACACATGGAGCTAATAAGAGTTTTGAGACCTTGAAACTAAAATTTGTTGAATTACCTATGTTAGCATTACCTGATTTCAATAAGGTATTTCAAGTTGAATATGATGCAAGTGTGCAATTGATTTGTATTGACTCAAGAAGGTAAACATGTTGCTTTCTTTAGTGAAAAGTTGAATGATGCTAAAAGAAAATATTTTGTCTATGATCAAGAGTTTTATGCTATTGTTTAAGTTATGAAGAAATGGAGACATTACTTGATTCCAAATGCATTTGTGTTGTATACTGATCATAAGGCTTTACAATATTTGGGTAGTCAAAATAAGTTGAATCAGAGACATATGTAATGGGTAGAGTATTTGCAAAGTTTTACATTTGTAACTAAGCACAAGAGTGCAGTTAACAGAGTTGCTAATGCATTGAGTAGAAGAATATATTTATTGACTGAAATGAGAATTGAAGTTGTTTGTTTTGATGATATGAAGCATTTGTATGAAAGTGATCTTGATTTTTCTGAGAAGTGGATAGTGTGCAGAGCACCTAATTCAAATCAATCAAGTAAGTATGAAGATTATTTCATCCAAGAAGATATGTTGTTCAAAGGTATTCAATTGTGTATTCCAAGAGGATCAATGAGAACTAATTTGATTAAGGAGAAATATAGAAGTGGATTGGCTGGATATTTTGGTATTGATAAAACATTGAGTCTTCTTTTAAAGAAAGGTATTTTTGGCCTCAGTTATATAAGGATGTTCAGAAATTTGTGAAAATCTATAGATTTTGTCAAGTTGCAAAAGGAGTAAATTAGAATACTAGTTTGTATACACCAATTAATGTTCCTGAGAAACCTCAGAGTGATATCAGCATGGATTTTGTTCTTGGCTTACCTAGGACAGCAAGAGGTAATGATTCCATATTTGTTGTTGTGGATATATTTTATAAGATAACACATTTCATACCATGTAAGAAAACATCAGATGTAGTACAAATAGAAGATATTTTCTTTAAGGAAATTGTCAGACTGCATGGATTACCGAGAAGTATCATCTCTGACCGAGACAACAAATTTGTTAGCTATTTTTGGAGAAAACTTTGGAAAAAGATGGATACTAAGTTGAGATTGAGTTCTACATTTCATCCATAGACAAATGGAAAAACAGAGGTTGTAAACCAGTGTTTGGGTAACTTGTTGAGATGTTTAGTTGGAGACACACCAAGCAATTGGGATTTGATGTTGTTACAAGAAGAGTTTTCATACAATAGTTTAGTGAATAGAAGTACTAGAAAGACACCTTTTGAGATTGTTCATGGCACACAATCGAGAGGTATATCAAAATTAAGAGATATTTTTGGAGAAGAGAAAAGGAGTTCTGAAGTAGAGGAATTTATTGAGTTCATGAAGACATTGCATGAAGATGTAAAATAGAAGCTGGAGAAAAGTAATCATAAATACAAGGATAGTGCAAACAGATCAAGAAGACATAAAACATTTGAAGTTGGTGATGCAGTAATGGTGCATCTGAAGAAGGGAAGATTTCCTATTGGTACATATGGTAAACTGAAGATAAAGAAATTTTGTCCTTGCATAATAATGAGAAGATTTGATCGTGGAAATTCTTATGAAGTGAAATTACCTGATGACATGGATATATCACCTATATTCAATATTTTAGACTTGTATGAATATCATGAATCTAATGAAGAAGTGACAGTACCAAGTGATTATCCTAAGAAGAAGATAGAGGAAGTTGAGAAGATTTTGAAATAGAGAATTGGGAGAAGTACAAGGGGAAAGGAATACATGGAGTATCTGGTGAAGTGGAAGAACAGACTGATTGAGGACTCATCTTGGATTTCTCAATCTAAGTTGGATTCATTTTCAGTTGGACCTAACACATGATTTGGGGAATCATTCTTGTAACCCTAGGTGTCTGATGCACGAGTATCTTGGGTCATGGAAAGGGAGAGAATGATGGTTGAGGTGCATGTATAAAAATAGCCTTAGCACATGAAGAATTAAATTACAAAGAACAAGCAACATTTTCAGATGTGAGATGTATTGTCTGGTGGTGTAATGCTACAATGGGTCCAAGAAATGAAGGTGAGTCTATGGTACATAGATTTTTTTGGTTGATGGATGAAACTAACATTGCACCATACCAGGATTGTTGTACATTGACATGATCAAGTGAGCTACACTCTTTTAGAATATCTAATATAGGTTCATGGATAATCCACACACAACATATGGCATGATTTTGTTCATCATGTGCAGATGAATATTGAGATGGGTACGAGTGAAATAAATGGGTCGATGAATGTTTTATACAAATTTTGAGCCCACTTGACTCCTATCATCCCCCAATAGCATTGCAACTGACACAAATAAAATCATCCATTGACTTTGACCATTTTTTTGATCCAGTGCAACTGGGTAAATTGTCAATTCACAAATAGTCTCAAACTTAGTACTTTATCCTAAGTATTCATTAAATTATTCTCCTCATTATGTTTCTATCATTGTAGACCATGTTTTTTTTGTTATTGAACCTACAGACATTGAAGAAGGGACAAATTATTATTTGTGTCATTGTGTTGAGGCCAAAAAGAAATTAAATTAATTGGTTATAGATGGTGAAGGATTAGAGTACTCTACATGAGCAATGGTTGTAACTGATACATGGCTTAGATAGTATGGTATGAAGAACCCTAGGTTATTGTTGTTCAAGGATTGGGAGACACACAAGAAGATTCTTCATTATTCCAATCTTTTCATTGCATAAAATATCCATTTGACCAGATATGGAGGAAAATCACACAATAAAACTCTTTGGAAGGTTCGTGAGTCAGACCACGAGGCAATACTTGAGACAATAAAGGGTAGGGAAGATCCAGCTGGTTAATTGGAGTAAAAGTGAATACAAAATGTTGTAATGTCAAATCTATTGGAATGCATGTGAATATAACAGGTATATTTGTAAAGGAAGAAATTCCCTTGAATTCACATTGGGTTAACTTTAAATTGCCCATGCATTACCCCATATGTATAACATGAAGTTTGTAATATTTTTAATAACAAAATTTCTCTTATTTTTTTTGGGGCAATACCGGAGGTTTTCTCTTCAAAGATATTTCCTCCTATTGCTCCTAATGAGATTAATTGTAAAGATATTTTTCATCATTAATTAAAAAAAATATTTTTACGAAACAAATTTTGGGCTTGTTGTTTTAAGCTCGACTGTTTCTATCCACCCTCTATTCTTGGACTCTTTTTATTGTAGGGTTGGCTCCCGATTTGGCTTTTCCCTCCTGTTCCTGACTCCTATTGAGGTGCATTTTACCCCTATTGAGGTGGGGTTCTCTTCTATGGCTTCTTGGAGGTGGATTCCTCATATTCATATTTCTTCTCCTCTACTTCCTATTAAGGTGGAAGATCCTATTGAGGTGGATGCTTGACCTATTGAGGAGGCCTGCGACTACTGGAAGGAGATTGTTAGGGGCAGTGTATGGTCTCCTCCTTTTATGCATAGGAAGGCTTGCAGGAAATGGCTGGGGGCTAACTCTGTGGTTTTTAAGGTGGTGTGGGCTATGAAGCGAGATCAGCCTAGGCCTGGTGGTTTTTTTTTGGTGGTCAAAGATACTCTCTACTTTAGGTATCTATTCTGCCTCCAAAGTTGTGTTTTAGGGGATCCCTGGCTCTCCCATTATTACGGTTTAAGGGATTTATCTTTACTGGTGTAACCACCTGAATTTGGTATGTTCTAACTATAGACCCTATTTTCTCTAAGCGTGATCATACCCCCAATTATGTCCAAACGACCCTGTTACTGCTTGGCATAATTCATTCGAATCAGATTTATTCTCCTAAGTGATCTAATCACTAATTTACATTAATCACTTTAGCCAATCAAATCAATTCAATTCAATCAATTCAAATCATATCTAGCTAAGGTAATTAATTTAAAGGGAATTAATGAAATCCTATTTATACCTCATCACTTGCAAAATCAATCCCCTAGCCTAAATTGATTAAATTTGGCTATAGTCCTAATTAGTTATTACAAATCAATCAAAGGCTTAAATGATTAATTAAATCCCTATTATTAAGTGAATATGTTATTACAATAATTTATTTTATTAATATTCCCTCAAACCTAACCAATCTCAACTACCCAACCATGAGTCAAACTCATCCCAACCCCTTCTCACATGCTAATTCTTCTTAATTAGTTAATTAACCCTAATTAGCTAATCCCCCCTCCACTCATTCTCTCTCCTATCTTCTCTATCTCCTTGATCACATGTCTTAAGCCCTAATCCTAATCCTAAGCTACCCTTAATGTTGTCACATTCCATTAAGGAATGATTAACAACCCCACCCACTTGAGAAAGTCAAGGAATCTCAAGATTCCTTTCCTCAAGTCCACCTTGTTAGGCTTGACTCTAAACCATCACCCATGCTTCTTAAAATCTTACCCATACCTCATTAATGCTTTCATAAATGAAGAATTAATTTCTCTTACATATTCCTTCCACCCATAACTCATTAATGAGTCTTACACCCTCATTAATGGAAGCCCTTCTAGAGTCTTCTCCCCTTCCTCCATTTCTCCTATAAATCGGATGGATTTTGAGCTCAAATGGCCCTGAAATTTGAAGTCTTTTAATGTATTGTTATAATGCTCCTAATTTTGAGAATTTGATAGCATCCTTATGTTGCCCATATTTTGGAGAATTGAAGAAGCAATCTCATATTGCTTATGTTTAGGACTTTCATAGTGCTTTCTAGCTTATTTCTTAATCATTTTTCTATAATCTTCATTTCTAGAGCTATATTGCATGTTTTTGAATCATTTAGATTACTTTTCATTTGAATCTTGCATTCTTAGGTTGTATTTTTCATTGGAATATGCATAATCTGAGGGCTATTATGTAATTTTTCATACTTCTCCTAGATAGGAAGTAATAGATCGATTTTGGTGAATGCTATGTTTGCTAACCCCTTGCTTTCACTAATGCAATGATTTATTGAAGTGTTGTGTCTCTTAATAGGTACCAAAATCACACACACATCTCTAGCGCCCACCGTGGGGAAAGATAGCTCTAAATTTCATCAAATTTTGCTCTTTGCCCTTAACATTTTCAACATTTGCAGGCAGTTTATCATTTCTGGGAGAAACTTATCATTTTAGGACATTCTTTTATCATTTTTGGAAGCAACTTATCATCTCTGATAAATCTTTTATCATTTTCGGGAGCAACTTATCGTTTCTGGGACTTTTAATATTGTCTGTCGTTACACTTTTAGAAGGTAAAAACTGACCTTAAAATCATTTCTGGTGATCATTTTCACATTTTTTGTATGAAATATCATTTCGCGTAAAAGGAATATCATCCTAGGTTTGTTTCATCATTTGGGGTCAATCTTTTAGCATTTTTGGGGTTTATTGTTTTGGGTCTCTGAAATATCGTCTGTCGTCCAGGGGGCAGAAATACAAGGTTCTAACATTTGCAAATTTGATTTCTAACTTGCTAACATGGTTGTTTTCATGATTTTGATCCTATTTTTAGCCTAACTTGGGTTTGTAGATTGCTATCAGAGCTAAGAAAGCAAAAAGAAGATACTAACTTGTGGTTTTACAAGTTGCTAATCCATTATCTTGATTTATATTCTTTTCTTATGCTTTCAAAACTAACAATATTTTCTAATTATATACTAAATTGACCAGAGGAATATGCTCTTTTCCTTTTTAAATAAAATCAGAAACTCACAAGTCAATTTATTGTTTAAAAAGAATTTGGCGGTAAATGAACAAGCAATCTCAAATTTTAATTTCATTTGGGATCAGTAAATGAACAACACAAATCACTAAATCTTGCGGTTCAATGAACAACTACATTGTATAATTTATTTTTGGATTTAGAAATTGGACAATCAAAGCACTAAATATGTGGGATCAAAGAACAATTTCAATCATTTAATTCAATTTGGATCAGTAATTGGACAAGCAACTCACTAAATCTTGTGGCTAATTGAACAAGGCAACTTTCCTTTTCAAGCATTCTATTTTTTTATTAAATAGGAACAAAATAAATCAAGCTCAACATAGCTTGAAGGAATGAACTTTGCTTTATGTGTTTTGAGAGAAAATAGTTTAGATTAGGATATTATGCTCTTCTTCTTTGGAAGAATCAGAAATCCAGACATCCAAATCTCGCCAATCTTGGTTACATATATTTAAATAGTAGAGGGCCTGCCGGTTGAGGAAACAATCTCCCAGGAATGACCCAAGTGAGGACAAGTTTTAAGCCAACCCTTCCAACTCACTATAAATAATTGCTTCCTCGTAGGCTAAAACCTCGGAAGATGAAGCTGGTTTTGTTCTTGGAATTTTGACATCATTCCTTGAATATGCTTGGGTGTATGTAGAGAGGAGCCACTTGAATCTTGCTTGCGAGACTACATACATTTAGGTACTCATAGGGCTATACGCCTAAATTTTTCCTTGTGCAATTCTATGGGGGACAGTTTTGAACGGATTGCCCAATAATCTACAACAACTTCAACTAAAATAATTCCTAATTCATCCCCAAAAGGGTGATAATATTTGTGCAAGACAAAAGGTAATTGCCCCAAGACACTCATCATATTTTGCCCTCACTTATATTTGGAGTCGGCTAATACAGCATCATGACTGGAGCCATTGCGTGCTTGGTGATGGCTGTATTCTGATTAGCATTTGAGTGTGTACCTGAGTCAATGAGCAAAGATTTTCATCCTCCACCCAGAGAATAGGAAAAAGATGTGTATCTATTTCACCCTCTTAACAATGCAACAATGCTTGATGTGACTGAAAATCACTAAAAAGATAAACTCTTCAAACAAGCAACAAAATTCAAACCTTTGTCTACATATGTTTTTCACTTCTTGGCAAAATCTCAAAACACGATCTTCAAACTTCACGCACTTCCAAGACAAAACTGGCAACATTTGAATAGTGGGAACTTACATCATTACCTCTCAAAGGAAGATAGTTTATTTAGGACTCCCTTTTGAATCTTTAGTTTATCCTTATTGCTTCTTTTGGTCTCACTGTGGCTATATCAAAAACTTTTTCAGACACCTACCTTGCATGTCTCGTCAGACTCTTGTAATCTGTCTCAATACATGTGGTCTACCCACTTTTTACAACAACTTGGTTCCCAACTCACTATCAGGGAATTCTAAACCTCTGACGCTAGAATCATTTACATCCACCCAAACACAAACAATTACTTCTACCTAGACACACTCACTTGAACAATTTGAGACTCTGCCTGACACTATTGGGAAACGTTGATGAAAGCTGAGAGATAACCACATGGTCAACACAAGACACAAAAAATACACATCTAAAGGATCAAAAGTACCTCCTAAATCAACACACTTTCCAGGAGAAACATCTCGCAGTTCCCTACTTGATCTAGACTCTCCACAAATGGATAGCGACACTCGCAGATGGAGTGAGGCTTTTGCGGAATATAATGATGGTAAACACCAAAAACCCAAGGATAATGATGAAGAAGAATAAACCAAGTTCAAACATCCTTTATTTGAATCTGTCAGTGAGGACAAAATCACTAAAGAAGAATATGAAAAACTCAAACAAAGTAAGAGGTTCCACCAGATAATGGAAAGGATGATTAATGAGGATAAAGAAAAATACTTCCTCCATCTAGCGTCTACAGGTGTTAAATTACCCAAAGATTATGACATGGAAAAGCTCAAGGAAAAGGAAGTACCAAATCCAATATCTATTCTCACTAAGAAACTCAATCTGATGCAAACAGAGCTCACAAACCTCAAACAAGAGAAGGAGAAACCCAAAACACAATACTCTTTGGACGCCATTTGTCCATTTCCTTTTGAAAAGAGTATCACTATAGTCCCATTTCCCCCCAACATAGCAAGGCCAGAGTATGACAAATACATAGGAGAAACTGATCCACACGACCATGTAAGGGAATTTTGTGCTCTAAGAATAGAATACATGCACGAACCCACATACCTCATGCAACTATTTCCAGGATGTCTAGGAGGTGATGCCATGGAGTGGTTCTCAAAACTAAACCCCAAGGTCAAAACATTCAAGGAGTTTATCCAACGGTTCATTAAAAATTACTCCTACAACATCCAACATGATGTAACTATGATGGACCTTTGTAACACCAAACAATGAACTGGAGAATCATTCACACACTTCCTACAAAGATGGAGGAAGATTTTTGCATGATATTCAAGGGTCATTCCCGAAACTAAGAAGATGGAAATCTTCATTAATAATCTAGTGCCTAAATTTAACTATGCTCTACAAATGCAAGACTCTCCTAGTTTTGACAGGATGATTAAAAATGCCCTCCATATTGAGGAAGTCATGTTCAAAAGGGGAGAGATCACCCTTCAAAATGAAAATAAGAGTAGCAACTCCAACTCCAAGCCTAAATGGTGGAAACAAAACAAAAATGTTGTTAATGATGGCATGGTTGATGCCTCTAACATCAATCCTAAACCTGAAGTATTCAATCTAACCAAAAGTATGCAAGAAAGAAAGGATACCAAGGTAACAACTCCCATACCCAAAACAAACAATGATAATGACAAAGGACGATCATGGAATTCAAAACCTCATAGAACATTCACTCCTTTGGGAGAGCCTCTTGAGACTGTTCTATAAACATTATTGGATAACAAAGTTCTAACTATCCCATATTCTAAACCATGGGAACCAATGGTCAAACCCAGGTAGTGGGATGATAATTCTTATTGTGTCTTCCACAAAAACAAGGGACACAAGACTAATAATTGCCTCAAGCTTAAACATGTTATCAAAGACCTCATCGAAGGAGGTAAGATCAAAGTGGATGGACACACTACCAATGAGGATCATACAACATTCAACAAACCCTTTCCTAATTACAATCAAGGAGAGACATCTAAAGGGAAGACTAATGAGGTAAACTACACCTATTCCAAAAATGACAATGTGTTCAATATGCTTGACATTAAAACCGAATCCATCAATGTGGTCACAATCAAAGGTGTCTCATTCCACTCGAATGTTGTAACACAGAGCCAAGTGCAGGTTACAATAAAAGGACCTCCAAAACTGACATAAACATCCAAGTTTCCTATTGTAACTATTCCTAAACCAGCATCAAAATACATGGTTACTATTCCTGGAGCAAAATATGACTTGGTAGACCAATTGCAACAAACCTTTGCCAAAATTTCCATCTTTGAGTTGCTCAAGATATCCATGGTACATAGATAAATTCTAGAACAAGCTCTGCACGCTGCTAATGTTCTAAAGGATATTGATATAGACAAGTTCCAAGTGATGGTCAATCACATCTCAGGGCCACACTACCTCTCCTTTTCTAAAGAGGATGATAAGTCATTGACACATCCACATAATCAACCCCTCCATATTGAAGTCCTTATCCATAAATCCCGTGTTAGACGCGTGTTGATAGATGGAGGCGCAGGGTTGAATATCTATACACTGGATCTAATCAAGAAACTGGATCTCTCAGAACAAACAATTGACTTTAGAAGCAAGATAACCATCAAAGCTTATGATGAGGAAGAAAGGTCCTCCAGAGGCCTTATTGTTATACCTATCAGAGTTAGACCGATTGAGAGGAACATCATATGTTAAGTTCTAGATCTACCATTGGCATACAATATCCTACTAGGGAGACCATGGATTCATGAGATACAAATTGTACCATCCACTTACCATCAATGCATAAAATTCCCACATAATGGGGTGGAAGTGATAATTTCTACAGATGCTAACTACACTTGCAACAATATCAAAGAAGGTAGCATGATCCCACACAACAAAGAGGCTATGGATGTAGTTTCTCCTGAGACTACCAAGGACATGGTTATGAAGAGTTTTAGCAAAACCTTGAAATTTGAAGAAAAAGGTATGGGAGAGTACAAGCTGGACCTGACTCCCTCACTAACAGAACTTCTAGTGTCACCAAGATCCTATGGAAAACCTTCATCAACATTCACACCTATAGCATCCAAGGAGCCAGAAGTACATAAAGAAACTGGCATGGTAAAGGCATCCACATCTTCTTCAGATAACACAGAAGAATAGGCAGTCTTGGACTCGCTTTACAAAGGAGAACCGATGGAATCTGAGGTCAAACATGTGAAGATATCCCCAGAACAGTATGGAAAGGGATATGATTTCCTCACACAAATAGGTTACAAAGGAAAGAGACCTCTAAATGACACAGGATGAGGGCTTGTTGAACCTATACCCATGCAGCTCCAGAATACCAAAGATAAAATAGGACTTGGTTTTAATGCTAAAAATGATAAACGCGCTTCAAAAGAGAGTCCACGCTCAGATAAAGGGAGTGATGAAATAGATGAACTAGAGAAATGGTCCTATGAAAGATTGTTACATGTTGGTGCACAACACCCCAACTACCAAGGAGAACACTAAGTACCCAGCTTTGAGGTACCACAAGATCTTCACACCCCTTTGCTAGCACAACCTCCCATTCAAGAGGTAGGAGACACCATAGCAAAAATTACTCAAGAGATACCCCAGCCACAGAATTTACATCTTAACTGGGGGCAATTGGTCACAATTTCACATGTCCTTGATCTACCCCACTTTGATCTACATGCAGCTAACTGAGCACATCAGATAACCATTACGGAATACTTAAATAGATCAGATGATGATGTCACAGACTCTCATGACTATGAATGGGATCGGCTATCTATCACCTCTGAAGATATTGGAATAGATACAATTCACATTTTTGCAGCTCCTTTAGCTCCTAGTAAACAATCTGACACTCCTCCCAATGATACTGATCCTCCTGAAGCAAAAGAAGAGTTCATTCCCCGGATCATTGATGGAGACACTAGTGAATACATAAGTCTACAAGAATTTCATAGGCTACAAGCAAGAAGCCTCCTTTTACAAAGAGATGATGATGAGATTTCTATTGACGAGTCACTAGAGTTTGGGACGCATATAACTAACAACAACCCTTGTAATGGTGATCTCACTCTTATTGATCTAAATATCAAAGAAATTAACTTAACAAATCATGTCATGTCGGTTAATGGTCTTGATGCTAACACGATGCTATCCTTCCCAGATACTAATGCCCTAACATTGCTACTTCCCAACCTAATTGATTGGACTGAAACAGATCCTACTCCTATCCTCAACTTTTCTAATGACCATACCCTAGCTTGTTATCTCAATTCTTGTGAACCTTACCCTTCTTCCACCAATGCAAGGAGCGAGAACATGTCATAGGAGGATATCAGGTTTCTTAGTGAAAAAATGAAAAATAAAAAGAAAAAGTGGACTGATGGTGAAAACCACTCTGTGGCAGTATCAGATCCCAAAATAGTAAAGATAAAAGATGTATCCAATGGTAAAAACCTCTTCAAGGTGCCAAAGGATGAGACTCTTGATATCCTCCCTGAACACTTTCAAGAAATATCTTCGATACTGATTGAACCAACACAACCAGTAAATTTGGGCACTGTTGAAAATCCTCAAATAGTTCACCTTGCACAATCTTTATCAGAAGAAGAGAAGGTACAGTTCACAGAGTTCCTGAAAGAGAAGAATATTAACTTTGCATGGTCTTATATGGATATGCCAAGGCTAGATTCTAATCTCATCATGCATCACTTGTCTATAGCTCCCAGGATCAAGCCCATAAAACAAAAACTTAGAAAAATGCATCCTCATGTTACATTATTGATAAAAGAAGAGCTAGAAACGTTGTTAAAAGCTGGATTTATTCGAGTTATTGCCTATGCAGGGTGGATCTCCAATGTAGTCCCCATTTCTAAATATAATAAATCTATCAGAATCTGTACGGAATTCAAAGACCTAAACAAAGCATGTTCGAAGGATGACTTCCCTCTCCCTAACATTGACATGATCATAGACCTTACAAGAGGCTTCCAGATGTATTCATTAATGGATGGATTCTTAGGCTATAATAAAATCAAGATCACCCCTGAGGATCAAGAGAAAACCGCATTCACATGCTCATGGGGCACCTTTTGCTGGAATGTCATGCCTTTCAGGTTAAATAATTCTGGTGCAACATATCAAAGAGCCATGACAAAAATATTCCATGACATGATGCACAAAAATATGGAGGACTATGTCGATGACACATTGGCTAAATCCAAAGAAAGAGGTACTCACATTGCTAACCTAAGAAAGATCTTGGATTGAATGGAACAGTTCCAACTCAGACTCAACCCCAAGAAATGTGCCTTTGGGGTCTAATCTGGGAAGCTCCTAGGATTCATAGTATCTGCGAAGGGAATCGAGTTAGATCCTACAAAGGTGAAGGCTATTCTAGAGATGACTCCTCCATGAAACATCAGTCAAATGAGGACACTATAAGGGAGACTTCAGTCCATCAGGAGATTCATGTCCCAACTTGCAGATAAAGCCCAACCCTTTACTAAGCTACTACATAAAAGGGTTACCTTCAAATGGGATGAACATTATGAAGAAAACTTTAGAGAATTGAAGGGGTACCTGGCAGCTCCACCTATTCTTATGGTGCCTATTCATGGAAAACCCTTACTCCTATACATTTCGGCTACAACTACATCCCTAGGAGTATTACTGGCACAAGAAGATGAAACAAAGAAAGAATGAGCTATCTACTACATTAGTAGAACACTATTCACTTATGAGCTCAATTATAGCATTATTGAAAAAGCATGCTTAGCAGTTGTCTTTGCATCACAAAAATTGAGACACTACATGCTCTCTCATACAGTGAAGCTCATTGTTAAGATCGATCCTCTAAAGTATCTTTTGAGTAGAACAGCATTAATAGGACGTTTGGCAAAATGGGTCTTGATTCTAAGTGAGTTTTACATTGAATATGTAGAACAGAGAGCTATCAAAGGATAGGTCCTTATAGATCAATTGGATGATTCACCACTCTAGGATGATGAACCTTTGATAATTGAATTCCCTGATGAAACAATCATACACCTAACTGAATATTCATGGAAGATGTACATTGACGGTTCATTTACTCAACAAGGATCTAGAGTAGGGGTCCTATTTATAACTCCTCAAGGATACAAGATTCCCAAATCTGACAAATTAATGTTTCCTTGCACTAACAATTTTTTAGAATATGAAGCATTGGTCAACGGCCTCAAGCTAGATATGGAATGGAAGATCATAGAGCTACACATATATGGTGACTCCCAACTAATTATCAATCAATTCAATGGGGAGTATCAAATGAAAGATGAAAATTTGATGCCCTACAAGCAACTAGTTGATGACCTGAAGAAATACTTTGTCTTCATCACCTTCCAGTAGATACCAAGATCAGAGAATAAAGTTGCTGATGCTATGGCTACCTTGGTGTCCATGTTACAACTGGAAGAACATCAATTCTACTATGACTTCTTGGTGGAAGAACTATCCTATCCTGCCTTTGATACCCCTGAATACCAGGTAATATGTGCTTTGAATACCCTAGACCAATCTTGGTATGCCAATATCATTGCTTACCTTTCTAACCAAACCATTCCATCCAATCTATCCAGAAATGAGAAAAGATCCCTGATTAGGATAGCATCGCATTACGTCATCATAACTAACAATCTATATCAATGCGGTCTTGATGGTACACTTCTTCAGTGTTTAGAACTAAAAGAGTCAAATCTTGCATTAAAAAAAGTCCATGAAGGTGTATGTGGGTCACACTCAAACAACTTTTCATTAGCGAAGAAACTGCTCAAAGTAGGCTATTATTGGCCTACCATGGAGAGAGATGCTATCCAATTTTCAAAAGCATGTCTTAAATTCTAGACACATGGAAATCTTATCCATGCTCCTGCCAGAGAACTTATACCTTTCATAACACATTGGCCATTTCAGCAATGGGCCTTTGACTTGGTTGGACAAATATATCCCA
>MU225525.1:1418417-1440612 GCA_018584345.1 Thuja plicata
AATAGGGTAGGTTTCTAGGTAGGATTAATAGGTCTTATTAACTTAATCCAAATTAAATTTGAATTAATTGAGGTTTAGAAGAATATTAGAAATGTGGGGAAATAAATAAATTTAAAATTTATTTAAATGGGGATTTATGGAGGGATAATGTATTAGATAAGATTTAATACATTTAAGAGGGATAGTACTTAAATTAGATTCAAATACTTAGGAGAATGAATCATATTTAATTAAATAAATTTAATTAAATAGATAGAAGAATATAACAAATATAATTAATTTAACTATAATGTTATGGGAATATTAATTAAATTAATATAAGGACGATTTTGGACGTCTACAGTTTTTACCTTAATCAAAAATAAATTCTAGAAATATATGTTAATCTTATTGTCCTGTTTCATGCTAGCACATTCTTTGTATATATGTATCAACAAAAAAATCATGTAAACTATAGCTTTGTTTTTTCCTTTGATGGTATGAATAAAAGCTCATCTAAGAATACAGGTGTGGAGAAAAAGGTTGATCATGTCCTTTCTTGATAAAGAAATTAAAGATAGATTCAAGGAGAATGTGTCCTTGTTCAAAGTTAAACCATTCTTTAGAGTGGTGGCCCCCACATTTTTGGTCCACAAAATCATTAAAATAAATAGAAAAGAAACATTCATGGAATGATCATTTACAATCCATAGCACTCAAAACACTTCAAAAATATCAAAATTCCAAAGATCTATCAGATAAAATAGTTTATGGAATCGTGTCACAGAGGCCTATGATAACCTATCTTAGTTTTTGAATATTCACTTTCACTTTGATTTGGTGAACGAATCTTGGTTGATGTCAAAACTTATAATGTTGCTTAGTTAAAAGATACAAAATTTCATATCTTTGAAACCACTCATTGTAGGATCAAACCATCTATTCCAATAGCTTTGATAGGCTAGGTAAATTCTAGGAATGTCATTGTTTCACTCACCAAGTGGCTTGAACGTTAACAACCTCTCTAGAGCCAAGTGTTCCTGAAGGTGCACTCAGCAAAAAAATTAGCAATCTTTAGGCATCCATTTCTTAAAAAATGTGGGAGGTACTGAGAAATTGTTAGGTTCTATGAGACCATGTCACACAGGCCTACAATAACCTATCTTAATTTTTTGAGATTCACTTTCATTTTCACTTGGCGACCCAATCTCAGTTCATGCCAAAACTTGCAATGTTTCTCAGTTGAAAGATGCAACAATGCATATATTTCAAACCAATCATCATGGCATCGAACTGTCTCTACAAAAATCTCTAATAGGGCAGGTAAATGCTAGAAATGACCTTGTTTCAGTCACCAAGTGGCTCAAACATTGCCGACCACTCTGGAGCCAAGTGTTCCTAAAGGTGTACTTAGCAACAAAATTGGTGATCTTCAGGTGTCCATTTCTCAAAGCTTATGAGATTTATCAACAAACTGTTAGGTTACTTGAAACCATGTTATGAAGGCCTAAGATAATCTATCTGAGTTTTTGGATTTTCACTTTCATTTTGATTTGGCAACCTAGTCTCGGTTGATGCTAGAACTTGCAATGTTGCTCAATTGAAAGCTCAAACATTTCATATATTTCAGACCACTTATCATGGCATTGAATCATCTCTTCCAATAGCTCTGGTAGGATAGGTAAATGCAAGTAATGACCTTGTTTCTCTCACCAAGTGGCTCAAACATTTCTGACCACTCTGGAGCCAAGTGTTCCTAAAGGTGCACTCAGCAACAAAATTAGCGATCTTCAGGCGTTTATTTCTCAGAGCTCATGAGAGGTATCAATGAACTATCATGTACTATAGGACCTTATCATGGCATCCTACAATAACCTATTTCATTTTTTTGATATTCACTTTCCTTTTGATTTGGTGACTCAATCTCGGTTGATGTCAAAACTTGCAATGTTGCTCAATTAAAAGTTGAAACATTGCATATCTTTCAAACCGCTCATCATGGAATCGAACCATATGCACTAAAAGACTTGTTAGGCTAGTTAAATTATAGGAATGACCTTTTTTTTCTCACCAAGTGGGTCAAACATTTTCGACCACTCTGGAACCAAGTGTTCCTTAAGGTGCTCTCACCAACAAAATTAGCAATCTTGAGGCATCCATTTCTCAAAGCTCATGAGAGGTATAGATAAAATTTCAGGTGCAATTGGTTCATATCACTAAGGCCTATGATAACCTATCTTATTTTTTTAAGCCACTTTGATTTTTATTTGGTGACCCAATCTTAGTTGATGCCAAAACTTGCAATGTTGCTAAGTTGCAAGCTGCAACATTGCATATCTTTCAAACCGCTCATTGTGGAGTTGAACCATCTCTACCAATAGCTCTAATAGGCTGTGTAAATGCTATTAATGACCTATTTTCTATCTCCAAGTGGCTTGAATGTTGGTCCACTCTAGTTCCAAGTGTCTCTAAAGGTGCACTCAGCAAAAAAATTGGCAATCTTCAGAGGTCCTTTTCTCAGAGATCCTAAGAGGTATCAAAAAATTGTTAGGTGCTACAAGACCATGTCATGAAGACCTATGATAACCTATCTAAATTTTTTGAGATTTTTTTTTTTTTATTTGGTGACTTAATCTCAGTTGATGCCAAAACTTGCAATGTTGCTCAGTTGAAAGCTGAAACATTACATTTATTTCAAACCACTCATCGTGGCATCAAACTGTCTATGCCAACAGCTTTGGTAGGCTAGATAAATGCTAGGAATAACCTTTTTTCTCTCACCAAGTGGCTCAAATATTTCTAACCACTCAGGAGCCAAGTGTTCCTGAAGGTGCACTCACCAACAAAATCAGCAATCTTCAGGCATCCATTTCTCAGAGCTTGTGGGAGGTATCAACAAACCATCAGGTGTTATAGGACCATGTCCTAGAGGCCTATGATAACCTATCTTAGTTTTTGGAGATTCACTTTCATTTGGATTTGGCGAAAAAATCTTGGTTTATACCAAAACTTACAATGTTTCTTAGTTGAAAGCTGAAACATTGCATACCTTTTAAACCGCTCATCGTGGCATCAAACTGTGTCTGCAAAAAAATTTAGTAGGCTAGGTAAATGGTAGGAATGAGCTTTTTTCTCTCACCAAGTGGCTCAAACATTGTCGACCACTTAGGAGCCAAGTGTTCCTTAAGGTGCACTCAACAACATAATCAGTGATCTTTAGGTGTTCATTTCCCAGAGCTTATTAGAGGTATCAATGAATTTTCAAGTGCTACGGGACCATCTCACGGAGGCCTATGATAACCTATCTCATTTTTTGGACATTCAATTTCATTTTGATTTCATGACCCAATCTCGGTTGATAACAAAACTTGTAATGTTGCTCAATTGAATTTTGAAACATTGCATATCTTTCAAACCGCTCATCATGCCATTGCATCATCTACGCCAACAGCTCTAGGAGACCAAGCAAATGCTAGAAATGACCTCATTTTTCTCACCAAGTGGTTCAAACATTTCTGATCACTCTAGAGCCAAGTGTTCCTGAAGGTGCACTCACCAACAAAATTGGTGATCTTCAGGTGTTAATTTATTAGAGCTCATGAAAGCTATTTATAAACTATCTAGTTCTACAAGACCATGTCATGGAGTTCTACAATAACCTATCTCAATTTTTGGAGACTCACTTTTATTTTGATTTGTCGACCCAATCTTGATTGATGCCAAAACTTGCAATGTTGCTTAGTTGAAAGCTAAAATATTACATATATTTCAAATTGCTCATCGTGGCATCAAACTATCTCTGCCAACAACTCTGGTAGTCCTTGCAAATTTTAGGAATGACCTCACTTTGTTCACAAAGTGGCTCAACCATTGTTGACCACTCTGGAGCCAAGTGTCCCTGAAGGTGCACTCAACAAAAAAATTGGCAATCTTCAGGTGAGCTCCTGAGAGGTATAAATGAACCATCAACTGATAAGAGACCATGTCATAAAGGTCTATGAAAACGTATCTCAATTTTTTGAGATCCAATCTTGGTTCATGCCAAAACTTTCAATGTTGCTCAGTTGAAAGATGAAACATTGCATATCTTTCAAACCGCTCATCATGACATCAAACCGTCTGCGCCAACCACTCTAGTAGGTCTAGTAAATGGTAGGAATGACCTCATTTTTCCCACCAAGTGGCTCAAACATTTCCAACCACTGTGGAGTCAAGTGTTCTTGAAGGTACATTTAAATAAAAAATTAGTGATCTTCAGGTGTCAGTTTCTCAAAGCTCACGAGAGGTATGGAAAAACCATTAAGTGCTATGGGACCACATCATGGAGGTCTATGATAACCTATCTCATTTTTTGGAGATTCAATTTTATTTTTATTTAGCGACCCAATCTTGGTTGATGCCAAAACTTACAATATTTCTCTGTTGAAAGCTAAAAAATTGCAAATCTTTCAAACCGCTCATTATGGCATCAAACCATCTGCGCCAATAGCTCCATTAAGCTAGTTAAATTCTAGGAATTACCTTTCTTTCTCACCAAGTGGTTCGAATGTTGGTGACCACTCTGGAGCCAAGTTGTCTTGAAGGTACACTCAGCAACAAAATCAGCAATCTTCAGGCGTCTGTTTCTCAGAGATCATGAGAGGAATCAAAAAACCATTAGGTGCCAAAATACCTTCTCATAGAGGCCTATCATAACCTATCTCAATTTTTGTAGATTCACTTTGTTTTTATTTGGCGACCCAATCTAGGTTGATGCCAAAACTTGCAATGTTACTTAATTGAAAGCTGAAACATTACATATATTCCAAAGCACTCATTGTGGCATCAAAATGTCTATGCCAACAACTCTGGTAGGCCTCTTAAATTCTAGGAATGACCTCTTTTTGGTCACCAAGTGGTTTGAACATTTCCCACCACTCTAGAGCCAAGTGTTCCTAAAGGTGTACTCAACAACAAAATTGGTGATCTTCAGGCATCCATTTCTTGGCGCTTGTGAGAGCTATCAACAAATTTTCATATGCTATAGGATTGTCTCATCGAGGCCTACAATAACCTATCTCATTTTTTGGAGATTCACTTTCATTTTGATTTGGTGACCCAATCTCGGCTGATGCTAAAACTTGCAATGTTGCTCAGCTGAAAGCTGCAACATTGCATATCTTTTAAACTGCCAATCGTGGCATCAAACTATCTCCACCAATAGCTCTAGTAGGCTGTATAAATGCTAGGAATGACCTATTTTATCTTACCAAGTGTCTCAAATGTTATCGACCACTCTAGAGCCAAGTGTCCTTGAAGGTGCGCTCAGCAACAAAAATTGGTGATCTTTAGGCGTCCATTTCTCAGAGCTCGTGAGAATTTTCAATGAACCGTTAGGTGCTATGAGAATTTGTCATAGAGGCCTATGATAACCTATCTAATTTTTTGGACATTCACTTTCATTTTGATTTGGCGACCCAATCTCGATTGATGTCAAAACTTGCAATGTTGCTCAGTTGAAAGATACAACCTTGCATATCTTTCAAACTACTCCTTGTGGCATCAAACCATCTCTGCCAATAGCTCTAGTAGGCTTCGTAAATGATATCAATGACATCTTTGTCCTCACCAAGTGGCTCAAACATTTTTGACCACTCTGGAGCCAAGTGTCCTTGAAGGTGCACTCAATAACAAAATTGGTGATATTCATGCATCCATTTATCATAGCTCGTGAGAGGTGTCAACAAACCATTAAGTTCCACAGGACCATGTCATGGAGGCCTATGATAACCTATCTCATTTTTTGTAGATTCACTTTTGTTTTTATTTGGGGACCCAATCTCGATTTATGGAAAAACTTGTAATGTTGCTCAATTGAAAGCTACAACAATGCATATCTTTCAAACCACTTGTCGTGGCATCGAACTATCTCTTCCAACACCTCTAATAGGGTAGTTAAATTTTAGATGACCTTTTTTCAATCACCAAGTGGCTCAAACGTTACCAACCACTCTAGAGCCAAGTGTTCCTCAAGGTGCACTCAGAAACAAAATTGGTGATCTTTAGGCATCCGTTTATTGGAGCTCATGAGAGTTATCGACAAAATGTTAGGTTCTATATGACCATGTCATGGAGTCCTAAGATAACCTATCTAATCTTTTGGATTTTCACTTTCATTTTGATTTGGAAACCCAATCTTAGTTGATGCCAAAACTTTCAATGTTGCTCAATTGAAGCTCAAACATTTCATATCTTCCAAATCGCTCATCGTGGCATCAAACTGTCTCCTCCAATAGCTCTAGTAGGATGGATAAATGCAAGGAGTGAACTTATTTCTCTCACCAAGTGGCTCAAACATTTCCATCCACTCTTGAGCCAAGTGTTCCTGAAGGTGCACTCAGCAACAAAATTAGCGATCTTCAGGAATCCATTTCTTAGAGCTCATGAGAGGTACCAATGAACTAACATGTGCTACAAGACCATTTCATTGAAGCCTACAATAACCTATCTCAATTTTTGGAGATTCACTTTCATTTTGATTTGGCGACCCAATCTCGCTTGATGCCAAAACTTGCAATGTTGCTTAGTTGAAAGATGAAGCATTGCATATCTTTCAAACTACTCATCGTGGGATCAAACCATCTGTGCCAATAACCTTTTTAGGTCGTTTAGCTACTAGGAATGACCTCATTTTTCTTACCAAGTGGCTCAAATATTTTTGACCACTTTGGAGCCAAGTGTTCATGAAGGTGAACTCAGCAACAAAATCAACAATCTTTAGGCATCCATTTTGCAGATCTCATGAGAGGTATCAAAAAACTATCAGGTGCTATGAGATTGTCTCATAGAGGCTTACGATACCCTATCTCATTTTTTGGATATTCACTTTCATCTTTATTTGGAAACCCAATCTTGGTTGATGCCAAAACTTACAATGTTTCTCAGTTGCAAGTTGTAGTATTACATATCTTTGAAACTTCTCATCATGGAATCAAACCTTCTCTACTAAAAGCTCCAGTAGGATGTGTAAATTCTAGGAATGACCCTTTTTTACTCGCTACGTGTCTCAAACTTTGCCGACCACTCTGGATTTAAGTGTCCCTAAAGGTGCACTCAGCAATAAAATTGGTGATCTTCACGTGTCATTTTCTAAGAGCTCATGAGATGTATCTACAAACTATCAGGTGCAATGGGACTATGTCATGGAGGCCTATAATAACCTATCTCAGTTTTTTTAGATTCACTTTTTTTATTTGGCGACCCAATATCGGTTGATGCCAAAACTTGTAATGTTGCTCAGTTGAAAGATGAAACATTGAATTTATTTCAAACCATGCATCATGACATCAAACCATCTGCTCCAACAACTCTATTAGGCTAGTTAAATGCTAGGAATAATCTTTTTCTCTCATGAAGTAGCTCAAATATTTCTGACCACTCAGGATCCAAGTGTCTCTGAAGGTGCACTCACTAACAAAATTGGCAATCTTCAGGCATCCATTTCTCGGAGCTCATGAGAGGTATCAAAAAACCATTAGGTGTTACAGGGCCATGTCACAAAGGCCTATGATAACCTATCTTAAGTTTTGGATATTCACTTTCATTTTGATTTGGCGACAAAATTTTGGTTGATGCCAAAACTTGCAATGTTGCTCAATTGAAAGCTAAAAGATTGCATACCTTTCAAACCACTCATTGTGGCATCAAACCATGTCTGCCAACAACTTTGGTATGCTGGTTAAATGGTAGGAATGACCTTTTTCTCTCACTAAGTGGCTTGAACATTTCCGACACATAGGAGCCAAGTGTTTCTGAAGGTGCACTCAACAACAAAATCAATGATCTTCAGGAATTTGTTTCTCAGATCTCATGAGAGGTATCAACAAATTTTTAGTGCTATAAGACCACCTTATGGAGGCATATGATAACTTATCTCAGTATTTGTACACTCACTTTTTTTCTTTTGGCGACCCAATCTCAGTTGATGCCAAAACTTGTAATGTTGTTCAATTGAAAGTTGAAAAATTGCATATCTTTCAAACCACTCGTCGTGGCATCGAAGTGTCTATGCCAATAGCTCCAATAGGTCATAAAAATGCTAGACATGACCTCATTTTTTCACAAAGTGGCTTGACTGTTGTCAACCACACTAGAGGTAAGTGTCCTTGAAGGTGCACTCAGCAACAAAATTGATGATCTTCAGGTGTCTATTTCTCAAATCTCGTGAGAGGTATCAATGAACCATCAAGTGATATGAGACCATGTCATAGAGGTCTACAATAACCTATCTTATTTTTTGTATTTTCACTTTTTTTTTTATTTGGTGAACCAATCTTAGTTGATGCCAAGCCTTGCAATGTTGCTCAGTTGAAAGCTGAAACATTTCATATCTTTCAAACCGCTCATCGTGGCATTGAACCATCTATGTCAGAAGCTCTAGTAGGCTAGGTAAATAGTAGGAATATCCTCATTTTTCTCACCATGTGGCTGGAACATTTCTGACCACTCTGGAGTCAAGTGTTCTGGAAGGTACACTTAGTGACAAAATTGATGATCTTCAAGCATCAATTTTGTGGAGCTCGAAAGAGGTATTAAAAAACCATTAAGTGCTACAGGACCATGTCATGGAGGGTTATGATAAACTATTTCTTTTTTTGGATATTCACTTTTTTTTTTTGGTGACCCAATCTTGGTTGATGCCAAAACTTGCAATGTTGCTCTGTTGAAAGCTGAAACATTGCATATCTTTCAAACCGCTCATCGTGACATTAAACCGTCTGTGCCAAAAAATCTGGTAGGCTAAGTAAATTCTAGGAATTACCTTGTTTTTCTCACCAACTGGCTCGAATGTTTTTGACCACTCTAGAGCCAAGTGTTCCTGAAGGTGCACTCATCGACAAAATTAGCGATATTTAGCCATCTATTTCTCAGAGATAGTTAGAGGTATTGACAAACTATCAGGTGCCACAAGAACATCTCACAGAGGCCTACAATAACATATCTCAATTTTTGGATATTCACTTTCATTTTTATTTGGCAACCCAATCTTAGTTGATGCCAAAACTTGGAATGTTGCTCAGTTGAAAGCTGAAATATTGCATATCTTTCAAACCACTCATTGTGGCATCAAACCATCTATACAAATAGCTCTGGTAGGCCTCTCAAATTTTAGGAATGACCTCTTATTGGTCACCAAGTGGATTGAACATTTCTGACCACTCTAGAGCCAAGTGTTCCTAAAGGTGTACTTAGTAATGAAATTGTCAATCTTCAGGCATCCATTTCTCAGAGCTCATGATAGATATCGACAAACTATTATTTCCTACAAGATTGTGTCATGGAGGCCCACAATAACCTATCTCATTTTTTGGAGATTCACTTTCATTTTGATTTGGTGACCCAATCTAGGTTGATGCCAAAACTTGCAATGTTGCTCAGCTGAAAGCTGCAACATTGCATATATTTCAAACCACCTATCATGGCATTAAACCATCTCTGCCAACAGCTCCAATAGGCCAGATAAATTCTAGGAATGACCTCATTTTTCTCACCAAGTGGCTCAAACATTTCCGACCACTCTGGAGTCAAGTATCCCTAAAGGTGCACTCAGTAACAAAATCGGTGATCTTCAAGCGTCCGTTTCTTAGAGCTCGTAAGAGGTATTGATGAATCATCAAGTTCTATGGTACTTTTTCATGGAGGCCTACAATTACCTATCTAATTTTTTGGACATTCAGTTTCATTTTGACTTGGTGACCCAATCTTGGTTAATGTCAAAACTTGTAATGTTGCTCAGTTGAAAGATGCAGCATTGCATGTCTTTCAAACCGCTCGTCGTGGAATCAAACTGTCTCTTCCAACAACTCTGGTAGGCCATGTAAATTCTAGAAATGACTTCTTTTTTATCACCAAGTGGCTCAAACGTTGTCAACCACTCTAGAGCCAAGGGTCCCTAAAGGTGCACTCAACAACAAAATTGGCGATCTGCAAGCGTCCATTTCTTGGAGCTCGTGAGAGGAATCAAAAAAATATTAGGTGCTATGAGATCATGTCATGGAGGCCTATGATAAAATATCTCAATTTTTGGAGATTCACTTTTTTAAAATTTGGGGATCCAATCTCCGTTGATGCCAAAACTTGCAATGTTGCTCAGTTGAAAGCTCCAACAATGCATATCTTTCAAACTGCTTGTGGTGGCATCAAATCATCTATGTCAACAGCTCCTGTAGGCCAAGTAACTTCTAGGAATGACCTCATTTCTCCCACCAAGTGGCTCAAACATTACTGACCACCCTATAGCCAAGTGTTCTTGAAGGTGCACTCAAAAACAAAATTGGTGATCTTTAGACATTGGTTTCTCTGATCTTGTGAGAGCTATCGACATACCGTCGGGTGCTATGGGACTGTGTCATGGATTCCTATGATAGCCTATCTCATTATTTGGAGATTCACTTTCATTTTGATTCGGTTACCCAATTTTGGTTGATGCCAAAACTTGCAATGTTGCTCAGTTAAAAGCTGAAACATTGCATATCTCTCAAACCACCCATCGTGGCATCAAAAAATCTATGCCAATAGCTGTGGTAGGTTGGGTAAATTCTAGGAATTACCTCATTTTTCTCACCAAATGGCTCAAACGTTAACGGTCACTCTGGAGCTAAGTGTTCCTAAAGGTGCACTCAACCACAAAATTTACCATCTTTAGGTGTCCATTTCTCAGCGCTCATGAGAGGTATTGAAAAACCATTAGGTGTCATGGGACCATGTCATGGATGCCTACAATAAATTATCTTAGTTTTTGGAGATTCACTTTCATTTTTATTTGGCGACCCAATCTTAGTTGATGCCAAAACTTGCAATGTTGATCAATTGAAAGCTAAAACATTGCATATCTTTCAAATTGCTCATCATGGCATCAAACCATCTATGCCACCAGCTCTAGTAAGTAACTTAAATTCTAGGATTGACCTTTCTCTCACCAAGTGGATCAAACATTGTCGATCACTATGGAGCCAAGTATCCCTGAACGTGCACTCAATAATAAAATCAGTGATCTTTAGGCATCCATTTCTTAGAGCTCATGAGAGGTATCAATTAGATTTCAAGTGCTATAGTACTATGTCACAGAGGCCTACAATAACCTATCTCATTTTTTGGAGATTCACTTTTATTTTTATTTAGGGACCCAATCTTGGTTGATGCTAAAACTTGCAATGTTGCTCAGTTGAAAGCTGTAACATTGCATATCTTTCAAACTGCTTGTCATGGTATTGAAGTGTCTCTGGTAGGCCACATAAATGCTATGAATGACCTATTTTCACTCACCAAGAGGCTTGAATGTTGTAGAATACTCTGGAGCTAAGTGTCCCTGAAGGTGCACTCAACAACAAATTTGGCGATATTCAGGCATTCATTTCTTAGAACTTGTGAGAGGTATCAAAAAATCATCAGGTGCTACGAGACCATGTCATAGAGGCCTATGATAACCTATCTCATTTTTTGAAGATCCACTTTTTTTTTATTTGGCGCCCATATCTCGGTTGATGTCAAAACTTGCAATGCTACTTAGTTGAAAGCTGCAAAAATGCATATCTTTCAAACTGCTCATTGTGACATCAAACCATTTTTACAAAAAGCTCTGATAGGCTGGTTAAATGCTAGGAGTGAACTTTCTTCACTCAACAAGTGGCTCAAACATTGTCAACCACTCTGTAGCCAAGTGTCCCTAAAGGTGCACTCAACAACAAAATTGGTGATCTTCAAGCATCTGTTTCTCAGAGATCATGAGAGGTATCAAAAAACCATCAGGTGCTACAAGACCATGTCATGGAGGCCTAAGATAACCTATCTTAGTTTTTAAAAATTCACTTTCATTTCGATTTGGCAACCCAATCTCGGTTGATGCTAAAACTTGCAATGTTGCTCATTTGAAAGTTGCAACAATGTATATCTTTCAAACTGCTTGTCATGGAATCAAACTGTCTGTGCCAACAGTAATGATTAATGAGTAATGAGTCCCTACAAAAATTATCAAAATAATATTTAAAATACATACATGAATATCAATAAAAATTTCAATACAAACTATTAAAATAATAATAAAAATTAAGTAATCTCTTTCATACCTCTGACAGTACTTCAGAACATTGCATATCTTTCAAACCACTCATTGTTGCATTGAACCATATATGACAACAGCTCTAGTGGGCTAGGTAAATTATAGGAATGACCTTGTTTAACTCACCAAGTGGCTCGAACATTGTCGACCACTCTAGAGCCAAGTGTTCCTGAAGGTGCACTAAATAACAAAATTGGTGATCTTCAGGTGTTAGTTTCTTGGAGCTCACAAGAGGTATTGAAAAACCATCATGTGCTACGTTACCATTTCATGAAGGCATATGATAACCTACCTCATTTTTTGGAGCTTCACTTTCATTTTTATTTGGCGACCCAATCTCTATTGATGCCAAGACTTACAATGTTTCTCAGTTGAAAGTTGAAACATTACATATCTTTCAAACCACTTGTCATGGCATCAAACCGTCTATGCCAAAACCTCTGCTAGGACTCTTAAATTCTAGAAATGACCTCGTTTCACTCACCAAGTGGCTCAAACATTTTCGACCACACTAGAACCAAGTGTTCCTAAAGGTACACTTAGCAACAAAATTGGTAATCTTCAGGCATCTATTTCTCAGAGCTCGTGAGAGGTATAGAAAAACCATCAGGTTCTATGGGATCTTGTCATGGAGGCCTATGATAACATATCTCAGTTTTTGGAGATTCACATTCATTTTTATTTGGCGACCTAATCTCGGTTGATGTCAAAACTTGCAATGTTGCTCAATTGAAAGTTGCAATATTGCATGTATTTCAAACTTCCCATCGTGGCATCGAACCATCTTTTCCAATAGCTCTGGTAGGTCATGTAAATGCTAGGAATGACCTTTTCTCTCACCAAGTGTCTCAAACATTGCTAACCACTCTGGAGCCAAGTGTCCCTAAAGGTGCACTCAGCAACAAAATTAGCGATATTAAAATGTCTTTTTCTTGGAGCTCATGAGAGGTATCACTGAATCATTAGGTGCTATGGGATTGTGTTATAGAGTTGTATGATAACCTATTTCAGTTTTTGTGGATTCACTTTCATTTTTATTTGGTGACCCAATCTCAGTTGATGCCAAAACTTGCAATGTTGCTCAGTTGAAAGTTGCAACAATGCATATCTTTTAAACCAATCCTCATGGCATAAAACCATCTCTACCAATAGCTCTAGTAACCTGGGTATATTCTATGAATAACCTTTTTTATCTCACCAAGTGGCTCAAACATTTTTGACCACTCTGTAGCCAAGTGTCCCTAAAGGTGCACTCAGCAACAAAATTGGCGATCCCCAGCCGTCCATTTCTCAGAGCTTGTGAGAGGTATCAAAAAACTATGAGGTGCTACAGGACCGTGTTAGGGAGGCCATCAATAACCTATCTTATTTTTTGGAGATTCACTTTTGTTTTGACTTGGAAACCCAAACTTGGCAGATGCTAAAACTTGTAATGTTGCTCAGTTGAAAGCTCAAACAATGCATATCTTTCAAACCGCTCATCGTGGCATTGAAACATTTGCGCCAACATCTTCAATTTGATGAGTAAATGATACAAATATGCTTGCTAGGCTTCACAACTCACTCAAACATTACAGACCATAATGTACTGGTGCATCCCTTAATGTTCATGTAATTCCCTAAATAGGTCAAGGAGGTCAAACTACTCCAATAGGACTAAAATTGGGTAGGATTGATATTTTTTATTTTATATGACCTTTTATAACTTGTTTAAGGTGTTGGAATGGAAATTACAAATCTAGGTTTATGAAATGAAACATACATATTCTCATAAAGTATGAATCATACAGTAACAATATACATAGATACAAATGAAAGCATAAATATAAGGCATAAGAAATTTACAAAGCATAAGACATCCACATAAACATAAAGTAGTCTACATCAATACACATGACACATGAATTTCATACTTAACACATAAACTATATATATTTGTAGGACATGCAACAAAATGTATATTTCCAATAATGTCATAGATCGAATATATCCAATATAGTTAAATTGGCTTCATGAAATCCAAATGGGTATAGAACATATCACTTATACAATATACAAAAATATGTCCAGTAATACCATTTTGACATACAATTATTATCTCTAAACTTTTAATTTCCCGCAACAGGAAGAAAAAAACTCTCAAGCTCTGTTCAATCCTTGCATCAATGGAGATGCAGTAGTCTTCTGAGTGTGCTCACTAGTCCTCCTATCTAGACTTGTCTACAGCTCAAGCTGATAAAATAACAAGTATAGACATCAATAGCTAATATACATCAGAATTCAATTATAGGATGATGTAAAATAGAATATTTGCTTACCGCTACCAAATAGTCACTATGTACATCCACCGAAGGGGCACACTGACCATCTAGAGTAATGAGTCTGTACAGAACTATCAAAATAATATTTAAATTACATACATGAATATCATTAAAAATTTCAATACAAACTATAAAAATAACAATTAAAGCTAAGTAATCTCTTTTATACCTTTGTTAGTGCTTCAGAACATTGCATACATTTCAAACTACTTGTCATGGAATTGAACCATCTATGCCAAAAGCTCTGGTAGGTCAGTTAAATGCTAAAAATAACCTCATTTCGCTCACCAAGTGGCTCGAACATTGCAGAGCACTCCGGAGCTAAGTGTTCCTAAAGATGCACCCAGCAACAAAATCGGTGATCTTCAGGCTTCGGTTTATCAAATCTCGTGAGAGGTATCAAAAAAAATTTAGGTGCTATGGGACCATGTCATGGAGGCCTATGATAATCTATCTCATTTTTTGGAGATTCACCTTTGTTTTTATTTGGCGACCCAATCTTGGTTGATGCCAAAACTTGCAATGTTGCTTAGTTGAAAGCTGAAACATTGCATATCTTTCAAAGTGCTTATTGTGGCATCAAACCATCTACACCAACAGCTCTGATAGGCCAGGTAAATTCTAGGAATTACCTCATTTCACTAAGAAAGTGGCTCAAAATTTATCGACCACTCTGGAGCCAATTCCTAAAGGTGCACTCAGAAACAAAATTGTTGATCTTCAGGCATCCGTTTCTCAGAGATCGCAAGAGGTATCAAAAAATTTTCAAATTTCATAGGACCATGTAATAGAGACCTACAATAACCTATCTTAGTTTTTGGAGATTCTCTTTCATTTTTATTGGTAACTTAATCTCGGTTGATGCCAAAACTTACAATGTTGCTCAATTGAAAGTTGAAACATTGCATATCTTTTGAACTGCTCATCATGACATCAAATTGTCTACACAAAAATCTCTGGTATGCCACTTTAATTATAGGACTGGCCTCCTTTCTCTCACCAAGTGGATCAAACGTTGCCAAACACTCTCGAGCCAAGTGTTCCTGAAAGTGCACTCAGCAACAACATTGACGATCTTCAGGCATCCATTTCATGGAGCTCATGAGAGGTATCAAAATATTTTTAGGTTCTATGGGATTGTGTAATGGAGGCATACGCTAACCTATCTCATTTTTAAGAGATTCACTTTTGTTTTGATTTGGTGACCCAATCTCGGTTGATGCCAAAACTTGCAATATTGCTTAGTTCAAAGCTGCATCATTGCATATCTTTCAAACCACCCATTCTGCAATCAGACTGTCTCTACCAATAGCTCTAGTAGGCCACACAAATTCTTGGAATGACCTTGTTTCTCTCACCAAGTGGCTTGAACTTTTTTGACCCCTTTGGAGCCATGTTTCCATGAAGGTGCACTCAACAACAAAATTGGCGATCTTCAGGCCTTCATTTCTTGGATCTCATGAGAAGTATCGACAAACTATCAGGTTCTATGAGACAGTCTCACAGAGGCCTTTGACAACGTATCTGATTTTTTTTAGATTCACTTTTTTTTTATTTGGCGACCCAATCTTGGTTGATGCCAAAACTTCCAATGTTGCTCAGTTGAAAGCTGCAACAATGCATATCTTTCAAACCGCTCGTCGTAGCATCAAACTATCTCTACCAACAACTCTGGTATGTCAGGTAAATTCTAGCAATGACCTTTTTTCTCTCACCAAGTGACTCAAATTTTTCCAACCACTCTGAGGCTAAGTGTCCCTGAAGGTACACTCAACAATAAAATTGGCAATCTTCAGGTGTCTTTTTCTCGGAGCTCATGGAAGGTGTCAACAAAATGTTAGGTTCTACGAGACCGTGTCAAGGAGGCCTACAATAACCTATCTCAGTTTTTGGAGATTCACTTTCATTTTGATTTGACAACCCAATCTTGGTTGATACTAAAACTTACAATGTTTCTCAGTTGAAAGCTCCAAGAATCCATATCTTTCAAACCGCTCATCGCGGCACCAAACCGTTTACGTCAACACCTTCAATTTGACAATTAAATGATACGAATATACTTTCTAGGCTTCACAACTCACTCAAAAATTCCAGACCACATTGTACTGGTGCATCCCTTAACATTCTTGTAATGCCCTAAATAGGTCAAGGTGGTCAAAATGCTCCAATAGGACTAAAATTGGGTAGGATTGATATTTTTTTATTTTATATGACCTATTATAACTTTTTTAAGGTGTTAGAATGGAAATTACGAGTCTAGGTTTATGAAATAAAATATAGATATTCTCATAAAGTATGAATCATACAGTAACAATATACATAGATACACATGCAAGCATAAATATAAGGCATAAGCAATTTACAAAGCATAAGACATCACATAAACATAAAGTAGTCTACATCAATACACATGACACATGAATTTCATACTTTAAACATAAACTATATATATTATAGGGCATGCAGAAAAATATATATGTCCAATAATTTCATAGATCGAATATATCCAATACAGTTAAATTGGCTTCATGAAATCCAAATGGATATAGAACATGTCACTTATAAAATATACAAAAATATGTCTAGTAATGCCATTTTGACGTACAATGATTATCTCTAATGTATTTGTTTCCCGCAAGGGGAAGAAAACACATTTCGGGTTGTGTTCGATCCTTGTGTCGATCGAGATGTGGTAGTCTTCTGAGTGCGCTCACTAGTCCTCTTATCTAGACTCGTTTGTAGCTCGAGCTAATAAAATAACAAGTATAGACATTAATAAATAATATACATCAAAATTCAATTATATGATGACATAAAATAGAATATTTTCTTACCGCTACCAAATAGTCACTATGTACATTCACTGAAGGGGTGCACTGACAATCTGGGGTAATGAGTTCCTGCAACAACTATCAAAATAATATTTAAATTGCATACATGAATATCATTAAAATTTTCAATACAAAATATTAAAATAACAATTAAAATTAAGTAATCTCTTTCATACCTCCTTTAGTGCTTCAAAACATTGCATATCTTTCAAACCACTCATTGTAGCATCAAACTCTCTAAGCCAACAGCTCTGGTAGGGCGGGTAAATGCTAGGAATCACCTCATTTTTTTCACCAAGTGGCTCAAACATTTTCAACCATTCTGGAGCCAAGTGTTCCTGAAGGTGCACTCAACAAAAAATTTGGTGATCTTCAGGCATTGGTTTCTCAGAGATTGCAAGAGGTATTGATAAAATATTAGGTGCTTAAGACCATGTCATGGAGGCCTACAATAACCTATGTCATTTTTTGGAGATTCACTTTTATTTTCATTTGGCGACCCAATCTTTGTTGTTGCCCAAACTTGCAATGTTGCTCAGTTGAAAGCTGAAAACATTGCATATATTGCAAACCACTCATTGTGGCATCAAACTATCTACCACAACAACTCAGGTAGTTCAGGTAAATGATAGGAATTACCTTGTTTCACTCAACAAGTGGCTCGAACATTGCCGACCACTCTAGAGCCAAGTATTCTTGAAGGTGCACTTACCAACAAAATTGTCAATCTTCAAGTGTCTATTTCTCAGATCCTGCGAGAGGTATCGACAAACCGTCAGGTGCCAAAGGACTTTGTAATAGAGACCTACAATAACCTATCTTATTTTTTGGATATTCCCTTTCATTTTTATTTAGTGACGCAATCTCGGTTGATGCCAAAACTTACAATGTTGCTCAGTTGAAAATTGAAACATTGCATATCTTTCATACCTCTCATCGTGGCATCAAACCGTCTGTGCCAAAAGCTCTAGTAGGCTACTTAAATTTTATGAATGACCTTGTTTCTCTCACCAAGTGGCTTGAATGTTTTTTACCACTTTGGAGCCAAGTGTTCCTGAGGGTGCACTCAACAAAAAAATTGGTGATCTTCAGGCGTTCGTTTCTCGGAGCTCGTGAGCAATATCAAAAAACTGTTAGGTTCTACAGGATCGTGTAATGGAGGAATACAGTAAATTATCTCATTTTTTGGAGATTCACTTTTATTTTGATTTGGCAACCCAATCTCAGTTGATGCCAAAACTTGCAATGTTGCTCAGTTAAAATATGCAACATTGCATATCTTTCAAACCGCCCATTGTGGCATCAAACTGTCTCTTCCAATAGCTTTGGTAAGCCATGTAAATGCTAGGAATGACCTTTTTTCTCTCACTGAGTGGCTTAAAATTTGCCGACCACTCTAGAGCCAAGTGTCCCTGAAGGTTTACTCAACAGCAAACTTGGTGATCTTTAGGCATTCATTTCTCCAAGCTCGTGAGAGGTATCGATGAGCCTTCAGGTGCTATGGCACTAGTACATTTGAGACCTCTTTTTGATGGCTATGCATTGCAATTATGACACTACTCTATCAGGAAAGCGACACAAACTACTATTGTAATTTTGGTGTCAGAATCACCGACGGTAGCTATGTTTGTCGTTATTGCGACAGTCATGACTGTCACAATATGCACAGGCTATGAGGGTTAGTATGCCTTCATTACACATTATGACTATCATTATTATGATGGGTATGTGATGGAGATGTTGTACATGTGATGTCCACCTGTCAGACTATTCTAACATATGGATGTTGCGTGTAGTGTCATAGCGTCGGTCGTCCATTGGATACCGTCACCATTCCGACGGTATGCTATGTTTTTAAAAAAAAATTTATTTGTCATGTTCACGGAGTGGGACCTTAAAATATTGAGCTTCTCTTTGTTTTGAGAATAGTTTAACACTCTCTACTTAACAGGGCCAACCACGTGAAGGCGAAAGCTTGTCTGGCCCCTCCTAGGAGTCTCTTATGACCCTTTACGACACTTTAATATTTCTAAGATGTAATCTTAGGGATCGTAAAGGGTCATAAAGGGTCATAAGGGATCCTGGGATACAACAAATGAGAAACATAAATGTAGGCATCATGGTCACAATTGTTTGGAGACACAACATAATTGAGTGGTAAACCAGATGATGCAATGCAAACACTTCTCCTCTAGCTCTAAGTTGGCACTGCAGGATCCAAAACTATAGATAAGGAATAAATTTAGAGAGCGAAGGAGGAGGGCCATAATGACCGAAATAATATAGGGATCCTATATTATTTCGGTCATTATGGCCCTCCTCCTTCGCTCTCTAATTTTATTCCTTATCTCTACATTTTGGATCCTACAGTGCCAACTTAGAATTGGAGTAGTGGTTGTGTTGCATCGTCTAGGTATACCACTCAATTATGTTGTGTCTCCAAACAATTGTAACCATGTTATCTACATTTATGTTTATCATCTGTTGTGATATCTACATTTATGTTTCCCAGCTATAGTATTTATGTGCATGTTCTTTATGTGTTTGGCTTCTCTCCCTCGCATCCAAAATAAGATTTTCCCACTCTAAATCGAGAATGCACGTGCAGCTACATAGAATATATAGTGTTAGAAGGCCCCAGATGGGCATAAATTCAATGTACAATTATGGTCTTGAATAGATAAAGTGGAACTAGAATTTTAGCAAGGCTGGGAAAAGTTTGTGCATAATTATGAACTTTTTCCAAAATTCCAATTTCAATTTATCTTTACAAGACCATAATTGTACCATTGAATTTCTTCCCATCTAGGTCTTCTAACACCATATGTTCTCCTGGTTTTTTATGTTGTGTCTCCAAAGGATTGTGACCATGATGCCTATATTTATGTTTCTCAGCTATTGTGAGATTAAAAGTCTTCTAAGGAATGTGTCGTGTCTATGTGGAACTGCATAGGATCATCACCAAAGGGGGTTCTAGATCAGAGAAATCCCTTTCACTTAATAATTATGAAGCCATCAATGGTATACTAAATGTTTAGGATTGTAAGTTTCCATTGATGGCTTCAAATTACCAAGCAAAAGGTGTACAAAATACTTAGCAACCTCCTGAGCCTTTTGCTTGAATTTCTGCCCATCTGGGCCTTCTAACACCATATGGAATGTGATGTGTTTATAAAAGACATCATATAGACCTTTTTAGTGATCATATGTATTGAAGGTGGCACCTGATGCTACTGCAATGACTATAGATATTAAATTTTGCATCACTTCCTGATGTCGTTGAAGCGACATCAGATTCCACCTTCAGCACAATATGATCACTAGACAAGTATGTATGTCTTCTACTTTTAAATTGGTCTATTTCCATTCTTGTTTTATGAATTTGGGTGATCCTTGCAAATGTCTCTGGGGTTGAATCCAGTATGCTCCTATATGATCCAAAACCTGCAAGGAAGGAAAAGATGGGGTTAGATCCAAAGGATCTAAGAAATGCCTAGAACCCTATTACTGATCCTCATCTACAATTATGCATGTGCATAGTCAAGCCATACACTTCTAAAAGGAACAAGGATAAAATTTCCAAAAACCCATCCAAGATATAGAAAATCATAACAAAGTCATAAACAACAATAAGTTCATGAGTTTATCAAAATATGTCCAATGTATCTACATAAAATTCTAAAAAAATTTCAGTACCTACAATAGCCCTCTGTTAATCATATTTATGCATATGGTCCCAACAAAGCAGTGCACAAACTACACAAAGAAGGCATCACAAAACCATGATTTCTGCTTTTGCCATTGAAGCAATCTCGGTGGCACTAGCTAGCTCTTGAACCTTGCACAAGTTGTACTCATTTCCTACATCAGGTATAGATGTAGATGGGGTAGATGTAAATGTTGTTCATCAACCCACTGAAAGTATTGACATCCACTATTTCCCTGCAATACCAAATCTACATCAGTTCTTCCTAAAATGATTACAACTTGTCACATTACTTTTAAACATTAAAATATAATTCCATATCCATACCTTTTTCCTATCTGGGAAACCCCAAAATGGACACCTAGGATTACTTTTTGTGTGTGGCATCTTCAACACACAAGGGCCAACACCACATTGACACATAGGCACATTGACCGAAGCCATCGACGCTATATCGATAAATATTGCACTGTCATTCTAACATATCATTTTGTTTACTTGGTTATTTTGTTCATTCATACTAATTATAATTGCAATAAAAAGAAACATACTAATCATATAGACAACATCTCAAATCAAATTGCAAAATGACTATTGTCAGTCACAGTACATGTAAATGCAATGTCCTAACTGCACTTGATGGAAATCATATGCATAGTTGTGATTGGGACTTTTAGTCCTTACCAAACATTAAAATGCATGTAAAGGCATCTATAGTTGGGGGCATGTCAAATTGTGATATTGCTATCAAGATTCAACTGTATATTTTGACATTCACAAATTGCCTTGTGTTAGCTGCAGTTAACAAACTAATCTTACAAAAATTGTTGATGTTTCGACAATTCCTCTCATTACTTCTTCTCCGCTTGAAACAATTGGGACTACCCAGGAAAGATGAGTAGGCTCTACTATACCCTTTTCCATGTTCACTACATGCGTGGCTAATTTCTTCTTTTCTATCTCCATTCCTCATCATGCTTTGTCCTTGTTATATTAGTGGCCGAAATATTGATATTTAGAGTCTACTCACTTTCCCAGGTACTCCCAATTGTATGAATTAGAGTTGAACCATGTGTCACCTACACTCTTGCAAGTCATTATCGACACATCAATGATTTTTGTGACATGATAAGAAATTTGTGCATGTCAAATTCATGGATGAAACATGGGTCAATGAGTTTGACTCAAAAAAATATACACTTGAATCCAGATAGCAATATCAGAAGATAATGAAAAGTTTTGATGAAATTTTAATGGGAGA
>MU225525.1:1457019-1483154 GCA_018584345.1 Thuja plicata
AATCCTTATAAAGGATGTCGAAACCCTAAAAGGGCAACAGCTAGGAAATAGAAACTTTCCTAAGACTAAAGAAACTGCCTAAGTGAAACTTAAGCACTAAAGAGCAATTGCTAAATTACTCTAACAACAATCTCTATAGTTGCAAAAGGATTAATTCAACCATCAGGAGGAGGCGATGAAACTCCTGAGAAAACTTCTCTCTTAGAGAAGCCCTGTGGAGAGGGTCCTCTTCCAGATATCGAAGTCACCGAAGAAGTAGTCCCGACAGACCAAATTAAGTCTACAGCCGAGCTTCCTAAAGCTATAGAGTCTAAACAGCCGGTTAGTGCTATTGCTATGGATGCTTCGGCTGGGACCTCGACCCAAGAAACTCCAAAGTGGACATCCCCTGTCATAGTTGAAGTAGGAGAGGATAGCCCTAGTACCTCTACCACAAAATTGGATAAGATGGGTGGGGAGCAACAGGAGGTTGCTCAAGTTGTAAAATTAATCTCCTCCTCACCCACTTCGGTGAATCCATTTGCTTCCTTCCCTAAAGCTACTCCTCCGCTCATAAGGAAGTTGTTCATCGAAGAGTTGGTCTCTGCCAACAAAGTTACCAGTGCAAAGTCATGGATAGAAAACACTCTAGAGCACAAAAGGAAGAAAATGGGAGAAGCAATTCCCAGCAAAGACACTCTATCATGGGCCTTTCATCCCAATGCTACCACAAGCAAGCAAAAGAGTGTGAAGACAATGTCTACTCTGGTTCATGATCCTGAGATAGGGCATTTCACCATGGAAGTAGCCAAGCCCACTAAAGAGGGCAGACTCAAAGATCTGGCAGCCTCGGACTTTCAGTTGCAATCATTCAATATGGGATTGGCTCGACATGATACCAAGGTAGACTGGTGGAAGTCCACTAATGTAGTGATAGAGGAAGAGCTTGAAGATCTCAAGACTTCCAAAATGTAGCTTAAGGCGAAAGTGGCCTAACTAACTGACTTCATCAGACAGCTCCTCACTCCTATTGCGAGTGCTCCCAGTACCCAAACTTCCTTTGATCCTAGTGCTGCTGAGAACCAAGTCATTCTGGCTAAGTTTCAAGAGGATCAACATTATGGGTAGATTGGTAAAAGGTGGATCGAGAGGCTCGAGTCAAAAGGCCTAGCAATAATTGAACAATTAGGTAACGCTCTTCTAAGGCTAGAAACAAAGAGGAGCAACATTGGTAAGAATTTACAGACTCTCACTGCCGAAAGAGTAAGATGCCAGAAATGCATAGTCATGTTGCATGTGGCAGTGAAGATGAAGACTAAGAAAGCCCTAAAGGCTAAGATTCTAAAGAAGGGTGATGAGCCTTTGATTGAATGGATCCAAAGTCTAGAGTTCAAAATCAAGATGATTATTCAGGCCGAGACCGGACTACAACAAACAGAGGTTAAAGTCCAAGAAGAACAAGGTAAAGATTTTAAACTTCTCTTAGGACTTCATGCGGAATCGTAAACTAGCGGTCAAGGCAAAGCAATAGTTGGAGTAGTCAACATATAGAAGTCATTCATAGATTATCTGCACAATTTAGCGGAGGAGTCTTCAACTCATCTAGACAAGGTGCTAGAGCTCCAGCAATTGAGTGGATGCATCTTTAGGGCTATAGAGGAACTGAAAGATCAGACAGAAGAAATCAAGACTCTGGCCAAAGAACATTCCAGATGGCTCGTCCATTACACCAATGTCCACGTCAACAGACATGAAGATCTCATCCAATTCATCACTGTTGTAATCGCCTATAGGGCCAAAGTAGATAAGGGGAAGGAAACTAAATCTTAGATACATTCCCCCTTATGCTATTTTTGTTAAGTTTTGTAACGGATAAACCTTTGGTTATCATTTTTGGTTGGGGAAGTTGAACCGTTTCGGTTACTCTTTTTGTAACGGTCCAATTTGGAACTCTATATGAATTCTTCCCAAAATCAATACAAAGGTTGGCTAAATTTTGGTGTGAAAGAATAGCATCGTTGTTGAGTCAATCGTGTATATCTGAATGCCATTTCTTTAACTATTCCATTGCATTTCATTTATCTTTCTATTGAATTCAAATGTCTCTTTTGAGTTAGATTTGTAATCTGTATTTGAACCAGAATTTTGTATTATGATTTGATACAGCTAACTAAGGGGAAAATTAGTTGCTATCCTAAGTTTTGGGAATGTTCTTATGATATAGATCGACTCAATATCATTACATTGTTAATCTTCAGTCTTGCATCTGCATTTTTAGTAATTGTCCATGCATCACCAGTTTTGGGAGTTAATCTGATTGATAAGATCTCAGAATTGGCTAGACTTAGAATTGTATTTACTTCGCCTAAGCTATTTTATGTTGAGACTTAGCTTTTTTTACCTCTCTTGCTCTCGGTTAAGAGCATACCCCTGTTAGATTAGGAAAGATCAAAATTCATTGAATGTTATTCATATAAGGGAGTTGTACCTTCTAATTCAGAGGGAAAATAGGTTTTTAAGTAACTATTTCTCAACTATTGTATTCAATTGTTCTTAAACATTTTTGGGTATTTTAGAGTTACATTCAAAAGAACAATCTGTTTACTAACAAATTTTTGGCGACTCTGCTGGGGACACAAATAGTCATTATACCAGAAGTATAAAATGAGGAAAGATGGTGCTTCCCCATGAAAATATAATCCCTGTGCTCCAACCTAATCTTGGATTCCAAGACGATCAAGAGGAACTCATTTCCTCATTAAATACTTTTGTCTGGAGATACAAAAGAAGCATCGAACACTATAGAAGTGCCATTCAAGTGCTAGAACTGGAAGAAGTTAGAGCAGAAGCACTTGAGAGAGCCATACAGAGAAGAAATCTAAGAAGAGAAAAGTGTGAACTTAGGCCACAACACTAGGCAAAAGTCTGGAGCCTAAAAGATTTCTCAGAAGTACTAGGAAAGAAGGTAGCACAGACCCGCTCTTCGAGAGGCTTGCGGATATTATTTTTCTCTTTTAGAAGTACCCCATCGGGGAAACAGAACTGTAAGGAGCCAGAGCAGACCTTCTTCACCTCCTAAACAAACCACCCAGTTATCCACCACTTTCCAAGTGTTGACATTGCACGGAGTAGTTTCCCCTCCCGTTGTCAATCTAACACCCTACTTACCCCAAGTAGCTATGGCACTCCCTTGGGCCACTGCAGACAGGCCCCTTCAACTAGCAGCATATAATCCTCTCCCTGCAGGCTCTAGAAAGAACTTTCCCAAATTTTCTGGAGACGGGAAAGTATCTACAGACGAGCATATTGCTGCATTCTTCGCTTCAGTTAACATCCTAGCGGTTCGAGAAGAAGATGTGGCCATCGAACTATTCGTTGAGACTCTCATCGAAGGTGCCGCTGATTGGTTTCATCATTTTCCTGATTCTTCTATTACCAATTGGGCTACTATGAGAGCCGCCTTCGAAAGAAGGTTTAAGACTGCTAAAGATGAGCATGCCGTGTTGACTCAATTGACTTCTATCAAGAAAGAGCTGTCAATCAGCATGAGGGATTTTATAGCTAAATTTAACAAGTTGGTAAATCATATCCCAGCGGCTGACACGCCTACGACGGGAAATTTTAAAACTTTCTTCATAAGTACTATGCCACCGGACATCAATTATGATTTAAGAAGAATGAACCTTGCAAATTTGGATGCCACACAAAGAACTGTTGTAGAACTCGAGGACCACATGATTTCATCCAGGAAATGGAAAAGAGAGATACAGTCTAGAGCCAATAGTAGCAATACTACATCATCTGATGAGATGATCTAAAAATTGTCTAATGAATTCACTACCTTCAAGTGGCATCTTCCCAAATTCAATAATCCCTACCAGTGAAACTTTCAGGAGCAGCCTGGAAGATACAACAATGGGAGGAATGCAGAAGGAAAAATGTTACAGTTAACTACTCCACCACAGAGACTAGCTATAGAAGCCCCTCCTAAAAGAGGAAACATGTGTGCCTTCCACTTAACTAGGGATCATGATGGGGAAAGTTTCCTTGATATAGCTCGTGCTTGGCAAATGCATCAGACCGACGAGTGGAATTCTGGAGTGTGTGGAGCTGAACCAGATTCATACTCACATGGCGACTTTGAAAACTTATATTTAGAGTATGAATCAGATTTAGAGAAAGAAGAAACATGTTTTTCCACCATAGATGGGACCTCTTATACGGTCCTGACCCAAAGTCAGAAGGATAAAGGCCCTAGCTCGTCACTACCTAAAAATAATGAGGCATCTACTTCCAATTCAAAGGAGCCCAATCACGGTCTGAGGATTCCGCAACTAGGTAAAGAACAAAACTCTTTTGACATTATTCAATTCTGTAGAGATTCCAGAATTCAGATTTCCCCCATAGAATATCTTAAGTCTAATCCTGTTGAGCTGCAAAAGCTAGTAGATTATTGTAAAGGAGGGAGCCGAGAGTTAAATCAAGACATCATGACTACTATAGAGAATGAATCTTTATTTGCAGACCCAGTTGAACAAAGGGAGTCATCTGTTTTAGCCACCTTCCCAGGCCAAAAACCTGACCCATTCTATGTGTCTTTATATATTAACGGTTGCAGGTTGAGCAATTGTATAATAGACTCCGGAGCCTTAGACAATGTAATGCCATCAACTATGGCCAAAGCTTTAGGACTTACTCTCACTAAAGCTCATGGTAGGTGTTACTCCATGGATTCCAAAAAAGTACCCTTGTTTGGCCAAATTAAGGATGCTCAAGTAGCTTTAGTAGCACATCCCGAAAAGAAGATGTTACTAACGATCCTTATTGCTGATATACCTGCTAGCTACGGGTTGTTGTTAAGCAGGAGTTTTTGCAGAGACCTTGGAGGGGAGCTAAAGCTGGATTGGTCCCAAGCCTTAATCCCAGTAGGTAATAAAAGGATTAAACTGGTTCCCGAAGAAAAGGCTAAGTTTACAGTGTTGAAATCTGATGACCCTAAATCTCAAATTTTGTATCAAGAATTGGAGTTTGGCAATTATATGTTGTTCACCGATGATCCTGAGAAAGAAATGAAAAATTGCCAAAGAGGAAAAGCAATTTTCTGCTAAAGAAATACCACCACAGATCTGGACTCTTGAATTTGACGGTAGTTGTGCATTGTCAAGGTCGGGTGCAGGTGCGGTCTTGATATCACCAGATGGAGTATGTGAGCCTTTGGCTTACAAATTAGAGTTCAGGAACACCAACAACACTGCTGAGTATGAAGCCCTTCTATTAGGAATTATCGCTGCAAAAGAAAGAGGTGTGAAAATTCTGAGAGCTCGTGGTGATGCTGAGCTAATTGTACGTCAAGTCAAGAATCAATACTCTGTAAAGAACCATAGGTTGAAGAACTACAGAAATAGAGTATGGGATGAAATAGAAGCATTGGATGCTTTTTTTATCGAATCTGTGCCAAGAGAGTTGAATTCCAAAGTGGATTCTTTGGTTGTCTCAGCTTCATTACTACTTCCCCACCCAAAATTTAGGGATAAAAAATACCAAGTGGAGGTTATATATCGACTGTCTATGCCCGATAACATGGAAGATTGGCAAGTTTTCGAAGATGACAAGAAACTCCTTCTCTTTCTAGAGAGCGATGGTGATTTCCATAAAGATGTTTGTGACAACCGTAAAGGAACCTGCCAAGATGAGCTGAAGAAAGATAAGTCAGATGTTATTCAATTGCAAGGTAATATCATTCTACCCCATCTGGTCACTCTTGAAAATCTCTTCAATAGACATGACACGTTTGTGAAGAAGAAAAGAATTGAAAGAGGGCCTAACACTAGTGAATATGAAGGAATGAATATTGGAACCAAAAAAGACCCCAAGATGATCAATATCGGGAAGTGTTGTACTAATGAAGAAAGGAATGAGGCCAGGAAGCTTTTTCTAGAATACCTAGATGTTTTCGCCTGGAGTTATGAAGATTTGAAAAGTTTTATGAACGGGAAATTCAAACACCAGATTCCTCTAAAACCTGAGGCTACTCCGTTCAGGCAGAAGCAAAGGAATTACAACCCCAAAGTTGTTGATGCCATATTCAGGGAAGTTGATAAAATTCTCAAAGAAAAGATCATATACCCCATCCATCACTCTACTTGGGTTGCGAACATAGTGCCTGTCAGGAAGAAGAACGGAGAAATAAGGATCTGTGTTGACTTCAGAAATCTAAATCAATCTTCTTTGAAAGACAACTACGCCCTTCCCAACATGGATCACCTCTTACAGATTGTGGCTGGAGCTGAAATGATGTCTATGTTAGACGGCTTCTTAGGGTATAATCAGATAGAAGTTGAGAAAGCAGATCAGCATAAAATGACTTTCACTACTCCGTGGGGGACCTTCGCATATCACAGGATGCTGTTTCGATTGATCAATGTCAGAGCTACTTTTCAGAGAGGTATGGATCTTTCTTTTAGTGATATGAAGAACAAAATCATTGGTGTGTATCTAGATGATCTTACTGTGTTCTCTAAAAAGAGAGTAGATCATATAAATGATCTAAGGAGAGTATTGCAAAGGTGTCGGGAGGACGGGATCTCATTGAATCCCAAGAAATCAGTGTTTTGTGTAACTGAAGGGAAACTATTGGGTCACATTGTCTCCCAAGAAGGTATAAGGATAGATCCATAAAGGGTGAGAGCTATTCAGCAACTGAGTTTACCGGTGAACAAAACTGGAGTGAAGTCATTTTTCGGTCAAGTCAACTTCCTCAGGAGATTCGCCCCTGATTTCTCTGAAATTACAAAACACATTGTTGATATGATGAAGGGAAATGTAAATTTCAAGTGGAATGACCCTGGTAAGCAAGCTTTCAAAAGCATCAAGAATGCCATAGCTAACGCCCCAGTATTATGTCACCCAAGTTACAAGAAAGATTTTGTAATCTACTGTTATTCTTCTGAACATACTCTATCAGCCATTCTAATGCAAGAGAACGAAGAGGGAATTAAAGCCCCCATCGCTTTTATGAGTACACCTCTAAAGAACCACAAGATGAGATATTATCAGACTGAAAAGCACACTTTTGCGGTGGTAAAGGCTCTTAAGAATTTTAGGTTTTATATCCTACATTCCCACTCTCTTGTATATGTGCCTGATGTCGCAGTGAAGAGTATTTTGACTCAACAGGATGTGGGGTGTAACAACTGAGGAGCATGGGTAGCTAAAACCCAAGAATACAACATAGAGATCAAGCCCACCAAGTTGGTAAGAGGAAATGCCTTGTGCAAGGCAATGGCGAAAAATCAAGCAGACAAAGACCCAAAAGCTACATAGTTGGTTTTGGCGGTAAGTATGCAAGACCCATGGTTTGAAAACATTGTGTATTTCTTGACCTATGGTGAATGTCCTGAAGGATTAACTTCAAAGAAAAGGAGAGACCTAAAATTGAAAGCTTCTAAATATGTAATCTGGGAGGATAGACTATATAAAAGATCTATAGATGGAACATTCCTCCGGTGTGTCGACAAACAACAACAAGAGAAGTTTTTAAAGGTTTTTCATGATGAAGCTTGCGGAGGACACTTCTCTTCATCAGTCACTACATTCAAGATTTTGAGACAGTGTTATTACTAGTCGGGAATGTTTAAAGATGCATACCAGTGGGTTGCAAGATGCGAAAAATGCAAGATGTTTACCGGGAAGCCACAGTTAGCAGCGTTACCCCTCAGACCAGTGATAATTGAAGGGCCATTCCAACAGTGGGGACTTGATTTTATCGGTCCTATAAGCCCTACTTCCAGTGCAGGTCATACTTACATAATTATTGCAACTGACTACTTCACAAAATGGGTGGAAGCCAAGGCAACCAAAAGGACTACTTCAGAGGTAGTATGTGAGTTTATCAAAGAAAATATTATGGTAATATTTGGGGTGCCTATCAAGTTGGTTATGGATAATGCCACATACTTTTCTTCTCAAGAAATTAATAAATTTTTTTTGAGTACAGCATCATGATCAGCCATTCTTCTGATTATTTCCCTCAAGGGAACGGCCAAGCGGAGTCTAGCAACAAAAATTTGGTGAACATCGTGAAAAAGCTCGTGGCAGAAAACCAGAGAAGTTGGCATAAAAATATCTATGAAGCCCTCTGGGCAGATAGAGTGACCCCCAAAAGAGCCATTGGCGTATCTCCTTTTGAACTCATCTACGGGGTAGAAGCTATTCTCCCATTGCCATTGGAATTATCAACTTGCAAACTGAGGACAGTAGTAGAAGATGGCATATATGAAGATGGTCTAGAGAAGAGGATCCTGTACTTGAGAAAATTGGAAGAAGAAAGGGAGAAAATGGTTGATCATATCACACGTCATCAGATGCGTGTGAAGAACCTGTTTGATAAAAAGAGCAGGCCCCGAAAATTTATGGAGGGAGACATGGTGCTATTGTGGGACAAGCGTAGGGCACCCAAAGGCATGCACGAGAAATTTGAAACACTATGGAAAGGACCTTTCAAAATCCATCAGGCGTTTGATAAAAATTCTATCAAATTGACTTATCCACATGGTGAGACATTACCCCTGACGTATAATGGTCAGGATTTGAAGCTCTATCAGATCTAAATTGAAAGAAGGTAACCCCTGTGTTGTACCATAGTTACATTTAGTTCATGTTTTTGTTTTCCTAGTTAGGTTTCTTTTTTGCTTTCCTTTCTGCGTCTTGCTTTAGTTTTGTTGTGAGCCACCTTTTGTTGAACTTTGCGAAACCAGAGGTTTGAGTTCCTTACTTAGACATGTGAATGTCCAAGTCCCTAGACAGAGCTAGCTATTGCCCCACTTTTGGTCTTTATACCTCAAGACAAAAATGGATGTTTAATGTGTAGTAGTAGTCTTGGAAGTTTCATGTGAGTTCGGAGTCAGTCTAGAAATCCCCTTAGGATAGAAGGCCTTTATCGGATTTCCCTAACTTGACTTCTCCTTCCTAAGCCGGGTGAATTCTGGGTCTGAAATCATGTTCTTATCGGGTAGGTTAAGTTCCCAATTCGGTAAAGACCATGGTTTGAAAGATTCTAACCTCAAAATCACATACAGATGAAATATTTTGTCTCATATCTTCAGGTTGCAGCATTGGCGGGAAATCAAATTTTAGCTTCTCCATGGCGGAAAACCACCTGTGGAGTGCATTTTCCGCGATTAACAAACTTAAAAATATCAGAGGTAAATAAAGATGGAAAATGAGGAAGTCGGGAATAAGAAAGCTTTGAGCACTCATATCGAACCTATGGGAAACAAAAGAAATGATCAAGCGAAGAAAAATTCATGGAATTAGCTCATAGGTGGAAAAGCGGAAAATGGCTTCTCCTCTGCTCCTACAGGTGGGTTTCGACTCGCAAGATGGGTTTTCTGCCAAACTATCAAGGTGAAGAAATTTTGAAGAATAATCCATCCCATAAGAGATCCGGCATATAAAAAGGCCAATGGAATTAATATATATCATTTTGGCACCCCTATAGGCCAGAATTCTCCTTCGGCGGATTTTTAGATAGAGAGCACTACAAAAGCATTTCTCCGCCCAAAGGAGAAGCGAAAAAGTAATTTTCCGCCGCTTCAAGAAAGTTACCGTTACGGTTACTAAAGTGAAAAGAGGTTTCCTAACGGCATGTAAAGCGAAGTAATTAATTCAAATAAAGTCATTTTACTTTGTAATGGACTTGTTCATTAATGTAGAGGTCTTTTCATTCGTGTGGCACGGGAAGTCGATCATTAAACAGTAAGAATTCAAAAAGTATAAAATCAGTTGGAGATTTTGAGCTGGAATCACCATTGTTCACCAAATTGTTTGAATTCGAAGTCACTAAGACCAGTTGCTCATTGTCTCTATATTCTGAAGAGAAATTTGAATCCCTAGGTTGAATCACACTCACATGGCTTCTAGATTTGTGGGATTCCATGGAATGAACAACATTATCTCTGATTGCCACAAAATCTCAGATACTTCACTAAAGTTCTTCGATATGCAGAATTTCCAGAACAGATTGAGAGCGGAACAGATGCATCCTATCACAGAAAATCTTAAGGAGAGCGGGTTAGTCAAAGCCGCCATTTTTCCTGTAGCGGTTCAAGCTCCTGAATTGGTTCAAGAATGTATATCTCGATACAACCCAGACACCAAGAAAATTCTTCTACCTAACAACACGGTGCTCCTCTCTATTGATAGAGAGTTTGTCCAGAATTCCCTCTGTATTCCAGAGCAAGCGGAATACTCTGAAATGACTTATAGTCGGGCGGTCTCTGAATATTCAGCAAAGAGACCGGAATGGAAGAAAGAGATCATGAAGTCATGGTTTAAAGAACCCAAGAGCGCCAAGGGCAAGTTGCCCAAAATATTATTCGGCACAAATATGAAGCCAGAAATCGTGGATATCCTGGCATTGCTTCACAAGATTAGAGGTGAGAGTGAAGCTCTTAATTTTGTTGAACAACATTTCTTCCCGGTTCAGATAATCTTCTCTCAGCATCATTTCATTGACTGGGCCCTTATGGTGAGTGAGAATCTCTCGGACGCCCTCAATAGTGCCAAGTTCTGAAATGAATTTTACATGTCTTTGGTCCTCTTGTATATTTTAGCTATGATTCAAATCTGGCTTGGGCTTCCTAGGTTAGAGGAATTCCCAGATGATGTAAAAAGATATGAGTTTTTCCCTTCTTTGCAACTAAAAAAATAGTTATGTTGATTATCTCATAGTTAATGACGCCTTTACAATGAGGCTATGCAGGGAGCTACAAGGTTGTCCAGAAAAGAGAATTTCTCCTGAAGCCACGGCTTTTATAAGCCAAATTGGGATGTTATTTTATTCAGTTTGGAGATTTCTCATATCTTCATCTTGCAAGTTTTGATGACTTTCCTTTGAAGCTGACCAGATACCCTACTGACATGATCATGCTGATCGAGGTGATGAGGCAAGCACTCCAGGTGAATCTAATCTATGTCGAGGCAAAGAAGAAAGGCTATGAATTCCCAATGACCATCAAAGCTTACAGTTGTGCGTCCTTGTCGGAGGCGAAGAATGTTCTTAAAACATTCTCGAAGAGGTTCTCTCTAGAAACATATGACATTCTAAGGCCGCAATATGATCTAGTTAATTATGCCAGAGATGTCTTACAGATGAGTCAGGCGATTCATCATGTACCTAATATTGAAGACTATTGGGCCAATTGCAAAGATGACTTGGAGAGCAGGGAAAGATTCTATGCTCGATTAACCATTGAACAGATCAAAAAGTTCAATGTTAACATTGCAGTAGAAGTGCTAGAAGATGATGGCAATCATATGTATGATGACACATACTTGGAGAAGATAAAGTCCACCCCTCTCAGCTCGGAGCCTATGCTAGACCAAGCAGTAAGTGACTTGCAGGCTCTGATGGGAGGGATTTACAAAATAACAATTCAATGGGTTGAATGGACTGCAGGCTGAAGGAAGAGGTCAGAAAGGAAGCCTCCCGCTCAACAAACTCCAGCGAAGGCAACTTCTGGTGTTGCAACCACTTCATTAGCAGCAATCTCTACAGTTGCAAAAGGATCAATTCAACTGTCGGGAGGAGGCGATGAACCTCCTGAGAAAACTTCTCTCTTAGAGAAGACCTGTGGAGAGGGTCCTCTTCCAGATATCGGAGTCACCAAAGAAGCAGTCCTGACAGACCAAATTAAGTCTACAGCCGAGCTTTCTAAAGCTATAGATTCCGAATAGCCGGTTAGTGCTATTGTTGTGGATACTTCAGCCGGGACCTCGACCCAAGAAACTCCAAAGCGGACATCCCCTGTCATAGTTGAACTAGGAGAGGATAGCCCTAGTACCTGTGCCATTGAATTGGATAAGAGGGGTGGGGAGCAACAGGAGGTTGCTCAAGTTGTAAAATTAATCTCCTCCTCACCCGCTTCGGTGAATCCATTCGCTTCCCGCCCTAAAGCTACTCCTCCGCTCATAAGGAAGCTGTTCATCGAAGAGTTGGTCTCTGCCAACAAAGTTACCAGTGTAGAGTCATGGATAACAAACACTCTAGAGCGCAAAAGGAAGAGAGTGGGAGAAGAAATTCCCAGCAAAGACACTCTATCGCGGGCCTTTCAGCCCAAGGCTACACAAGCAAGCAGAAGAGTGTGAAGACAATGTCTACTCTTGGTCATGATCTTGAGACATGGCATTTCACCATGGAAGTAGCCAAGCCCACTAAAGAGGGCAGACTTGAAGATCTGGCGGCCTCAGACTTTCAGTTGCAGTCATTCGATATGGGATTGGCTCGACATGATACCAAGGTAGACTGGTGGAAGTCCACTAATGTAGTGATAGAGGAAGAACTTGAAGATCTCAAGACTTCAGAAATACAGCTTAAGGCAGAAGTGGCCCAGCTAACTGACTTCATCAGACAGCACCTCACTCCTATTGTGAGTGCTCCTAGTACCCAAACTTGCTTTGATCCCAGTGCTGCTAAGAACCAAGCCATTCTGGCTAAGTTGCAAGAGGATTGACATTATGGGCTGATTGGTAAAAGGTGGATCGAGAGGCTCGAGTCAGAAGGCCTAGCAATAATTGAACAGTTAGGTAACGCTCTTCTAAGGCTAGAAATAGAGAGGAGCAACATTGGTAAGAATTTACAGACTCTCACTGCCGAAAGAGTAAGATGCCAGGAATGCATAGTCATGTTGCATGTGGCAGTGAAGATGAAGACTAAGAAAGCCCTAAAGGCTAGGATTCTACATAAGGGTGATGAGCCTTTGATTGAATGGCTCCAAAGTCTGGAGTTCAAAATCGAGATGATCATTCAGGCCGAGACTGGACTACAACAAACAGAGGTTAAAGTCCAAGAAGAACAAGGTAAAGATTTTAAACTTCTCTTAGGACTTCATGCGGAATTGCAATCCAGCGGTCAAGGCAAAGCAATAGTTGGAGTAGTCAAGATGCAGAAGTCATTCACAGATTATTTGCACAATTTAGCTGAGCAATCTTCAACTCATCTAGACAAGGTGCCCAAGCTCCAGCAATTGAGTGGATGCATCTTTAAGGCTATGGAGGAACTGAAAGATCGGACATAAGCAATCAAGACTCTAGCCAAAGAACATTCTAGATGGCTCGTCTGTTACACCAATGTCCATGTCAACAGACATGAAGAGTTCATCCAAGTCATCACTATTGTAATCGCCTATAGGGTCAAAGTAGATAAGGGGAAGGAAACTGAATCTTAGATACATTCCCCCTTATGCTATTTTTGTTAAGTTTTGTAACGGATAAACCTTTGGTTATCATTTCTGGTTGGGGAAGTTGAACCGTTTTGGTTACTCTTTTTGTAACGGTCCAATTTGGAACTCTATATGGATTCTTCCCAAAATCAATACAAAGGTCAGTTAAATTTTGGTGTGAAAGAATAGCATTGTTGCTAAGTCAATCGTGTATATCTGAATGCCATTTCTTTAATTGTTCCATTGCATTTCATTTATCTTTCTGTTGAATTCGAACGTCTCTTTTGAGTTAGATTTGTAATCTGTATTTGGACTAGAATTCTGTATTATGATTTGATACAGCTAACTAAGGGGAAAATCAGTTTCTATCCTAAGTTTTAGGAATGTTCTTACAATATAGATCGACTCAATATCATTACATTGTTAATCTTCAGTCTTGCATCTACATTTTTAGTAATTGTCCATGCATCACCAGTTTTGGGAGTTAATCTGATTGATAAGATCTCAGAATTGGCTAGATTTAGAATTGTATTTACTTCGCCTGAGCTATTTTCTTTCGAGACTTAGCTTGGTTTACCTCTCCTGCTCTCGGGTTAAGAGCATACCCCTGTTAGATGAGGAAAGATCAAAATTCATTGAATATTATTCATATAAGGGAGTTGTACCTTCTAATTCAGAGGGAAAATAGGTTTTTAAGTAACTATTTCTCAACTGTTGTATTCAATTGTTCTTAAACATTTTTGGGTATTTTAGAGTTACATTCAAAAGAACAATCTGTTTACTAACAGTGCCATAAATTAAGTTGCCTACTAACTGAACCTACATGGGTCAAGATTAATTCTAATGATTTTGAAAGTGTTTCCCTTCTAGGATTTGTATCAATAGAATCTTTTAACCTCCTAATTAAAGATTATATTTTTGTTTTCCCTCTTTCTATTTGGTTAATCAAATTTTCAGGTATTCCAAGAGGAGGTTTCTTGATTGGTGGAGGCGGGGTTCATTTTCTTAGTTATTTTCAACATTCATTTGGTCATGAGGAGAAGATGGAGGGTTTGGTTGAGGATTTTCTTTGGGGAGATCATTCCTTCTTGACAATTAAAACAAAATCTATTTTAAAAGTCTAATTAAACTCAAAATTTAAGAAAAGAAACTTCAACAATTAAATTTGATTGAAAACTGAAAATTAAACTTAAATTTAAATACAAATAAGAGGCACAAGTTGTAGAATCACTTACCTCTTCTTCCAGTTCGACGTTGATGATGTGGTGGAGCCATTTTTTGGTTCGATTTGATGAAGCAAACACCCAAAACATTTTGTGTACGTGCTCTAGAGCTTCTCTTCTTTGCTGAGCTGCAGGCTTTAGGGAAAGAAATGAACCACTTTTGTGGTTGTTTGAACTTTAGAGGAAAACACATAGCGCATGCACTCTATAATGCGCACACGCTATGGTTTGAATTGCCCAAGCCTAAGGCTTGGGCAATCCAAGCCATAATGCGTATGCACTATGTGCTTTTGGGGACCAAAAAGGAATTTGACACCTTTCTGGTCCCTCATCTTCGTGCATATACCCTTAAGTCTTATAATGAATATGTTGCGGAGTTCCTTGTTCAATTTCATGGTTATGTGGTACTGTTAGGTGCTTTTGGTCTATATGAAGTTTTGTCTTGATAATAATAATGTGGACGTGTGAAATCTATATACAAATATTTTAAGAACATTTAGAAAGGATTTACTATTTGTCTAGTCATGCTCGATTTGGTTTAGAACGTGTCAATTGGTTTTTTGATGTTGTCTCAGATACCCCTAGTCCTAGGACTTGGGTGTTAGCATTATGATTTTTGTTGTCAATGTCAACCATCTTTAGTGTGGCATAGACTGAAGATTTGAAAAGAGACCAATGCCTTTCAGGGTGTGGATTACTTTCCTATTCTATTTTAAATCATTATCAGTGGACTGATGAACTATTTTAGGTTTAGAGCTAATTCTTTGGTCTAAAAGGATTTTGTATTTCTCTAGTGGTGATTCTATTTTGGGTTCGAAGCTAATTTCTTCCTGTGAGAATGTGTGGTGTTTGAAGAAGGTTTTTGAATGCTTCTGGAATGTGTGCTAACTCGGTGTGGATCTTCACACATCATCTTTTCCTTCTGCTCATATTTTTTGCTATTTTTTTTTGGCTAACCTTGCATCCATGTTACATGCTCTATTGGGGAGACTTATTGTGATCCGGATGGTATATATGAACAATCTTAATGAACATTTGTTGTAAGGTTGTAAGAGATGTAAGGTATAATGTTGTTAAGAGAAAGGCAAAAATGATGAATCCTTGAACAGTGATTATGTGGTCCAGGTGTTGGATAGTGCAGAGATGAAGAGATATTTAGATGAGTATTCTCTATGAACTAAAATCTGACATTTTAGATATGCTATTTTGTGTGAGTTAAATTTCTCTTTGTTGTAGTGTGTTTCTTGCTCTGGGGAAGTGATCTTAAGATTACATGTTATCCTTTGTGTGTTGCTCTATAGTAGAGAACCATGGTTGCAAGTCTTGAGCAGTGAGCCTAACACTTTGTAATTAGATATTTATACATATATTGTGAGATAGCTCTCATTGTGATTTTTCCTATTTCTGGTTTTCCTAGCAAAAATTCTAGTGTTCTTGTGTGTACAATTTTACTGTTCTAGTTGCTTTCTTTCATGCCTAATGAAGTGAATGAATATAATAAACAAGTTGATGTTTTTAATTAAGGTTATGATTATTTTCAGTGGATGTTGATTCACCCCAGTATCTAGGTGTGTTCATCAAAAACCAAAAAGATTGGGGGATAAGGCACACCCTTGCTTGACCCCCATATCACTATGAAAAAATTTCTAAGATGCCTCTTGAAGACCTTATTTTCAACTTTAACCTCCTCATAAAGCCTATGGATAGCTACTCTAAGATGCAAAGGAATCCAAAGATCTTCCATTCTATGCCATAATTTAGTCCTATGAACCATGTCAAATACGTTTTCGAAATCAACAAAACAACAAAAGGCTTCTTCCCCTTTTTTTTTTTAAAATTTTATTGAGTGCCTCAAAGTGATGCCATGGCCAACTATTAAATGTTTAGGTGTGAAACTTGCTTGTCCTTTTGCGTGCTTATCTTTTTCTTCTGCCTATGTGCTTATTATGTTTTCTATCATACTATTAGATAACTTTGCAACAATAGATTTATCATAATGGTTCTATAATTGGAAGGATTATTGATATCACCACTGTTAAAAGGGTTATCACTAGGCTCACCACTTTTAAAAAGGGTTATCATTAGGGGAAAAGACCCAGTAGCCGTCCAGGCTAACTTCACGCACCTAGAACTCCTAAACCGTAAGTCATATTTTGCCAATTTTTTTGGTGTACCTCCATAGGTGAGGTTTCGGCTTTTGGGTATTCACGGATCTCTTTGTCGGGATCGTGGACCACAAAGTGGTCCAAAAGTACCATTTCAAAATGCTCGCCCGATACTTGCTATGTTCTTCACCAATACCAAATGTCCCTGTAGTTGTTACAAAATGTCTCAATATTGGTGTAGAAATGATCAACTATTAATACATGTGTGGTTGGCTATTCGTACATGTGTTATCATGTTTTGGACTCTTTAATATTAGTAATTGGTGGATCAAAAGGGACGGTTATTGGACACCCTAACTGTTAGTAGGTCATTTCCCCTAGGCAAGTTATACAATCCGTAGGGAACCCTTGTTGAATAGTGTTGTTAATATTTCCATTATATAAGATGAGAGAGATCTCACCCTGAGGGCCCACTTTAGATATTTTGATTGAAGATAAACCAAAGTTTAGCTTTTCCAACCCCAACTTTTTAGTACTTATCTCTTTATCTTGAATAATGAAAAGCTTTGCAATGTTGACCGGAGGGGGAAGGACGCCAACGTCTAAACAACCAACTAAAACGTTGTCAAAGGTTACCAAGGTAACATTGGCTGTTTAGACGTTTCCCTTTTGTAAAGGCAGATGAAGATGAGGTCCAATTCTTCCTTCCCCAACCTTTGTAAGGGAACCATGTTTTTTCCTCTGCTCCTCTTCACAATTTTCCCTCTTGTCCTCTGTAAACCCCAATGGTCTATCTGCGATAATTCCTCAACCTACACAGAAGGCAGTACATATTCCCTTAACTTGAATCAAGTCATCAATGATCTGTGTCGCAATGCACTTCAAAGTTCAGGCTTTAACACCTCTTCCCGTGGCCAATCTCCCAATAAAATCTATGGCCTGCTACAATGTATGGGTGACATTTCAGCAACGGGATGCTCAAATTGTGCAATTCAAGCAAATAACAGTATTCAAAAACTTTGTGACCCCAGCATAGGTGGGCGAGTGTGGATGGGTGACTGCTTCTTGCGCTATTATAACTCCAATTTCACTGGAACATTAGATACCAACTTCTTTCGCCTGATAAAACCAACAAATATCACACAAGCGAATCTTAATGCTTCCATGGCCGCAACCTTTGACCTTCTGTTTAATATGATTGATAAAGCTTGCCTTCCAGGAAGCATGGGATTCTTCTCAGCAAAAAGTGAATATTCTTCTATAGTGGGAAATGAAAAGGCTTCGGGCCAAGTTTATGGTGTAGCACAGTGTTCTGGAGACATTGTGATCGAGGATTGTAGAAAATGCTTGTCACAGGCAAAGGAAGAGCTAGAGACTCGTTATAATGTTCAAGCCGCCCAGGCAACCTCAGGAAGTTGTACGCTAAGATATCAGATTTACCCCTCTCTTGATCCACTCACATCTCCAAGTATATCTGCTGCTCCTCCTTACGATGCGTCCTTTGTGAGATCAAGTATGATGGTTTTCCAAATTTTCCTTTTTTTCTAACATTTAGTAGGTTTTATTCTGTAATTTGATTTTATACCAGATTTATAAAATAACAGTTAAAAAGATGCCTTGCAGAAAAGTCATCCAGAAGGTTACCGATCATATTAGGGATTAGTATAGGTTCAATAGTTATTTTCGCTGTCTGTTTCCTAGCAATACGAAGGAAACTGAAATCTGCAGTTTCGAGGAATCAAACAACCCTTGTGAGTCAGAATGAAGGTGATACCGCAGATTTATTTACCATTGGTTTGTGATTTTCTATCTAGAATATCCAGTTTAACATAACACATAAAACTTCAACTTTGCTTGTTTCTCCCTGGTATGAAGATGTTGCAGAAAGGACACATTTGAACAGAGAGCAAATTTCATTCAGCTTAGAAACTTTGATCGAAGCAACTGACGATTTCACTGATAATAACAAGCTTGGAGAGGGAGGGTTTGGCCCAGTTTATAAGGTATGAGTGTACTTATCCTTGGACTGAATATTATATTTTGTGGGATCCAACAAAATAACAAAGATCTTTTATTAAACTGATGTGGGGTTGTTTGAATTCTCAGGGAACGACCAGAGACGGCAAGCAGATAGCAGTGAAAAAGCTGTCTGCGATGTCTGTACAGGGGAAAAAACAATTTATGAATGAAGTGGAACTTGTAGCCAATGTTCAACACAGAAACCTTGTGAATTTGCTTGGATGTTGCGCCGAAAAAGCCGAAAGATTGCTTGTCTATGAGTATTTGCCAAACAAAAGCCTCGACACCTATCTGTTTGGTGAGTCAACCATGAATCATTTCTTCTTACAGAATAAATTTTGTTAAAATTAATGGAGAGAAACTGAGAGATGGCTGATACTTCACTTCGGTTTTCATTTTAAAATGGAAACAAAGACCCATTTAAGTGCAGAATACTCGATTGGCAAAAGCGGTTTAATATCATAATTGGAATTGCTCGCGGCCTTCTTTACCTTCACGAGGATTCACAGCTTCGAATAATTCACAGAGACATCAAGGCAAGCAACATATTGCTTGATGAGCAATTGAATCCTAAGATAGCTGACTTTGGGCTAGCGAGACTCTTCTCTGACAATGAAACAGAAATCCAATCAAAAGTTGCAGGAACATAGTAAGAATACTTCTTTTCTTTCTTTTTGTTTATCATGCCATAAAAAGTAAGTCTAATTAAAAGCGCAACATAATCAAAATAAACATTAAAGTTGAGACTTTTATTCATGTATGCAGTGGTTACATGGCTCCGGAATATGCAATAGGAGGGAAACTCTCTGTAAAAGTCGACGTTTATAGTTTTGGAGTTGTACTGCTGGAGATTGTAAGTGGAAGAAAAAATACAGATATGAATTTTTCGGAAGAAAAGCAGAGCCTCACCCTATTAGAATGGGTAAGAAACTGGATTTTCCCAATCAACTGTTAATTGAGATGAAAGAGTGAATCTTTGTGAATTGTGACGCTTGATACAGGCATGGAGACTATTCAAAGGAGGGCATGCACTGAAGATTGTGGATATTGCGCTGGTGGGAAATTCTCTAGAAGAGGAAGTGATAAGATGCACTCACATTGGACTTTTGTGTACTCAGGCTGATCCAAACGTCCGCCCAATAATGTCTAATGTTGTTACAATGATAACCACCCATTCTGTACCGTTACCAGATCCAACAAGACCTGCGTTTGTAAGCATGAGCAGTCAGAGTCCGAATATTAGTTTCACCCCTGATGTTAGTTTCACCCCTCCGATTTCTCTCGGAACGAAACCTCTATGAGTAACTTGGAACCCAGATAATCCCGAGAATTTCTTCCAACAAGTCTTAAAACTTCATTCAATCTACAAGTCCGTCAACATCTGCAATCAAAATAATCGATAAACAAGCGCACCAGATTTGACCATGCTTGATCAATGTCTCCAATCTACACATGTATCCATTGCCCTTGTAGATAGATTGAGGTGCAGAGCTCTGCTAATTAGTGGTGGAATTCAGATTGTAATATGACAGGTATGGGCATGGTCTCCTTATCATTTTTTATTTCTTCATTACTTCTTTACAAAATTGAGTAAAATGTCATGCCACACAAGTTTTATTAGGATTTCAAGCCGGTTACGCAAAAGTCTCATATTTTATCCATGCTTATTAAGGAACCTGAATTTGAGCTCTGCCATTGAAAAATCCTCGAACTGTGGGATATGCCCAGCTTTCCAGAGGCAATCTCAAGGAGCCAGGGATTAGGTCTGGCTGTAATGGGCTATATGTATCTGGCAAAAGGATTTTCTCTACCCTATTGCACAAAAGAATGTCCAAGGTTCAACCGTATACCATAGAATGCAGGAAAATAGAGAGAAAAACAGAGTCCTGTCCTACTCCTGCAGCATTATTGGGATAAAAAAGGATATACTTTTAGGGTTGCATCATGCTCAAAAAATTTTGACTAGAAGGTAAACTAGTCAGAATTAACACCTAAAGGGAACTCCTGAAAGCACAAGTTAAAAGCTTACTTCAAAATATGAACATGGTTGGAAGCGCTGCAGCAACATTCTAAAAGCAGTTTTCAAAGAAGCTTTTAACAACCGAGAGCTTATAGGTCAAGCTTCACACAATGCACATGTAATCCATTCTTATGCTTCCAAAAGTGAACTTGTCCCTTTTGTATTTAAGCTTAAAAATGCACGCTCATAGAGCGAAACCTGTGATGAAATGGCAAGTAGCTCAATAGGTAAAGGTAAAAGACAGTTTTTTAAAGTCACAGTCATGCAAAACTCAAATTGGTGTATGATGTATGAGACCTGTCTTGTGTAAGTGCTCTAAATTGTACTCTGTTCACATTATAAGTTGTTCAAAAGCAACCCAACAGCAAGAGGTTCTCAGTTTTGAAACATGGAATCCTACCCTGTCCAGATCTTTTCAAATAAAACAATTTTTATTTTCACGGGTAACAAACAGCCTTTCAAAACGGGGTATTTTTAACCATTTGTATTCACTGATTGAAATATAAATATATATAGAGAGAGAGAGAGAGATCAATTGCGCTCATTATTTTGGGGCTGTGAGCAGTTAGATTTTTAAGTGACATTATCATTTCCTCTGTGCACAGGTTATTGTCAACATAATCTTGGGCTCAAGTTTGGAGGAGATAAGGAGCATTCCAAAGGCTTCTCAGTGTGTTGTTGCTAATAATTACCTATTTATTTGTGGGTGCATTTGGCTGGTCATGGAGTCCTCTTGGATGGGCTGTGTAGAGTGAAATTTTTCCTTCAGAGATTCGGTCTGCCAGACAGGCAATAACTGCTACTGTAAACCTGTTTTCACATTTGTAATTGTGCATTCCTTCCTCCCCCTTCTTTGTGATTTCAGATTTGCTATAAAACCACTGAGGTGTTTGCTTTTGGATTTCACTAGAAGAATGTAATTAGCTTCTATTTCCCTATATAACCAGATATTCAATTCTGGTTAGTTATGGGCTCTATCCATTCGCAAAAACATTTAGTCCTGACAAGATTACAAACACATTTTTTGAATGTAATCAAACTGGAAAGGCATGGGCCTACACAAGAAGCCATTTTGTCTAGAGATATGTTTATCTTACAGTTACTCAATGAAGAGTTCGTAATTTGTAATCCATTAACATCCTGCCATGGAAAATATTCAATCAAGTAGAAATATTAATAGGAAAATTATTTTGTTTCTTTCAATTGATGCAATTGGAACTTGTAATGGACAGCTTTGTCATGGAAGTGATGAGAGTGCAACTGGTGTGTGTGCCCAACTGGTGTTTGCCCCCAATTGATGAATCCTTTGTTGAATCAATCTTTTGAATGACACTTAACTGCAGATATCACACTTGATTTGTTATTGGTGGCACAATTTTGTTCTGTCCACTCATTGGTTCTTGTTTATTTTATTCCATGTCTTGAGTACGCAAGATAGTAAGCCTGCACATTAATTTCCCTTGACTAGGATGGTTTAGAAGACGCGTAAAGGATTTATCAGTTAATAGCCTAGGATTTTAGTATTTTTGTGTTTGATTGCACACAGAATTAATATCCAGTTCCATCTCATGAAAAGTAATGTCATATAAATCACGTACATTTTTGTTTAGTCCACATAAAATGGATTCAAAGTTTGTTCATAACACTTGTATACTATATTATGTTCTTAACACTTGAATACTATATTCTCTTATATGACTTTTTAGTTCTGCTGATAGGCTGAGTACTTAGATATCTGTTGTATTATATTTTGATATTAGTTTAATCAATCATCATACGGAATTAAAAAAAATTGAACAAAATATATATATAATGCATATTTATTTCTTATTTTCAATAATATTATTAAAAAAATATTGTAAGTGCAAAATTCAATTTATTTTTATTTTCTTCAAGTTGCATTTTTTAATTTTTTCAATTCATTACATCACATCAAATGTCAAATTGTCAAATGATATTAAATTCTTGAATAAACTATATACTATTATATATGTCATTTATTTTGACTTTATTGTATATTTTATTAAAAAGAAGTCTAATGTGAGATCTTCAATCTTCTAAAATTTAAATTGTTTTTGTGTTTATCCTCAAAAACAACACAAACAACAAATGACACTTAAGACAAAGATACTCACTCTCATGATCAATTTTGAATTCAAGTCTTTTACTTGGCACAAGAAAGTAGAATGAAAAAAACCTGATCAATCTAGATACAGACAAGATTACACCAGAGAAGAATCAACAGCTAAGATCACATGTTACAAATGTAATAACCTTGGACACATTGAAAGGAATTGTAAGTTGCAAGTTAATTAGAACAGAAGACCTCCTATATGCTACAAATGCAACCATCCAGGTCATATAGCAAAGCTTTGCAGGTATAATGGAGTAAATAACAGAAGAGTACCACCTCCTATGGATACAAAGAAGAATGACAGTGATACTAGTAAGAGTCTTGTAGAATACAAGAGTGATTTTGACAATTGTTTTAAGAAAGAAGAAGATAACAATAGTGGTAAGATATGGAAAATCAAAGAGTCAAGTGAGATATTGGTTCAAGGAGAGACAGTAGATGCTACTGGATCTTCTCCTAATGTGAACAAATCGACCTAAATGGTCGATCATGGCCTTAGGGGGAGCATTGGATGAAGATATCATAATATATCTAGCCCTTGATTTTGAGGAGTAAGCCCCAACGAGCTTAGTTGTAATATGTGCAGACATCATAGAACTTATATCTGAGAGCGCAACATCGGACGATGCATATTCAGTGATCACCAGATTTGTAATTTACTGGACAATATACAAAGTTATGTATTGGGTAATGTGCATTTTACACTTAATGATGAGTAAAGGACATATGAGATACCTATTTCTTTACCATTTGAAGAGCAACGACCTAAGACAAGCAGAGATCAGATAGTATCAGACTATCTAACAGCTATATTGCGTGATCAGTCGAAGTGGGAATTCAGAATTCAACGTGATTAAGGTATTTACATCATCTACTCATATAGAAGCTATGGATGCACCTTTGATTTATGATGTTGTAGATCAACCTAGATACAAATTCAAGAAACATTCATTTAAGTCTTGTGAAGAGGACCCCGAAGGAGCATTTTCTTAAACACCGCATGACATCTTGCATGTAGAGGATATTAGGGCTTACATTCAATGCAAGTATGATATATTGGGTGTTGATGAGATTTCTACTAAAATGGAATACATTACTGATAATGGTAAAATGAAAGATGTATTCAAACACAGACGACCTAAGCATTATGAAAATATTGGATCTATATGAGTTCAACGAAGATGAATGGTTTAAAATCTTACTTAGTAGAGTTCGTGATCAATTCATCTGGATAGGAGAACAACCTGTAAAGATCTGTAGTCAGTTGATTCATGAGATAATTGGGTTAGACAACACTGGATTTATCCCTGTGGTTGAGAAGAGAAGACTAGAGGTATGAGGAAAAGAAAAGTAGAAATTATTATTGATGACTGTGGAGCTAAGGCAGGTTTAACCAAAGAATAAATGAAAGAAGTAAGGAAGAAGATAGTAGAAAGATCTTCTAGGTTGGCAAGTATTTCTACTACAGCCCTTCCACCTCCAAAGATTCAGCAGGTAGCTAGTCCAACTTCTATAGTAATTGATGTAACCACCCCTTCACCACCACAAAAGACATCACAGGAAGAGACAATAAAGCTTGTACCTTAGAGAAACACAAGATCCACTAAACCGGATTCACCTCCTAAGGAATAGAGGACTAAAGGAGAAGAGAAGAAAGCCAAAAAAGAGACCACAAGTGGCCAACATGTATGGAAGCCTGATTTGAAGAAGTTGGAGAAGAGATTTATTGAGCAAGGAAGGCTAGTTTCAGTGGACAAAAAATATGACATGTATGAGGAATCTAATAGACTAAAGATTGAAGACATAGTGGTAAATCACTTACTTGTTTTCAAGAAGAATCTACTAGAGATAGAGGGAAGTATACCTAAGGATCTATATGGTAAACTGGAGATAAGAAAAAAGTTAGCACTTATTGAAGATGAGGCTACAGGAAATCAAGCTATTTGATGACATGTTGCCAGTAGTTTCAGTACGAGAGAGAGAGAGAGAGAGAGAGAGAGAGAGAGAGAGAGAGTGTATTGGGAGCACTCAAACCCTTGTTGAGAACCAAATCAAGAATAGTGAAAATTATGGGCAGGAAATATGAGAAAGTCTTAGAGGAGACTCAGAAGATATTAGATCGTATACTTATGAGTGATATTCCTAAGACTACTCCACCTCCTAAACATATTATGTCTACACCTATAGGAATTGGAGAATATTCTAAGGCAACTGAGGTAAGTGTTGAGAAGAGCGAAGATGTCATGCAACCATATTTCTATGTTTCTGGTGTGCCTGTGACCCTTGACACTTCACTTGATGAGAAAGACCCATTTGCAGGAAATATTGATAGCTCAGTGGAAAATGAAGAGGAAGAATAGAAAGAGGAAGACCATAAAGTTGAAACTGAACTGAGAAATGAGTCAGATGCAACAAAATATGAAGAGGCAAGAGTTGAGGTAAAACATGAACTAACACATCTACTACTCTATTGTTGGCAAGTAAGGATAAAACCTTAAGTACTGATGATGACAGTATGGATGAGGATGATTTGATGAGACTATCTTTCATCGCATTCACAAAAGAAAAAGAAAGATCTGAGCAAAAAGGAGATAAGAAGACTAAAGTAATTACTAGAGTAGTTAATATTGTGAACAAACTACTCCCAGTACATATTTTTTCAAGGAAAGGATGAAGCAAAGAATCTGAGTTTGGCACTAGATGATTTTGATAGTCACTATGAGTCTTTAATGGAGATTACTGGAGAGAAGGCGGAGAAGAGTTATCAAGAGAAGAAGTTGAAGGAAGTTTGCCAGTCTATTTCATGGGACTTGGGCATTCTGAGAGTAGCTACATCAAAGGCCAGAAGTTGTGTTACTCATGAAAGGATACTATTCAGCTACTGCATGAACCCTATCACACACATTCTGAATATTGAAGATATTATTGCAAAGGAAAGGGCAATTCTGAACAGCATGTTGGACAGTTGTGAGACCTCCTCACAATCTGTAATAGAGATGGATAGAGAGGTCACAAGGATTCTTGATAGGTTTAATGTCTTGGATATTGAGAAAGGGAGAGTGATGACAAGGTTTGGTTTGCTGAAGAGCCTAATCACTCCTAAGCTATCAATTCTTAAAGCTCATCTATCTGACATGGAGAAAATTGTAGAATCATTGACTAACTCTATGCCCACAGAGTTAAAAGGAGAAAAGACATCATCTTATGCACTGAATGGACTAATTCATGTTAGTCAGTTATTGGTAGAATCATGGAGTACATAAGTGAAGATCTTGGAGGATTCCTTCCAAGATATTCTGAAACTAGTGAGCAAGCACTAATTCTATATTTTTGTAAATTTTTTATGCACCTTCGTCATTGCTGTCAAAGGGGGAGAAGAGAAGAAAAATGAATTAAGGAGAAAAGATAAAGATATATATATATATATATCTATAT
>MU225525.1:1520167-1533986 GCA_018584345.1 Thuja plicata
TATATATATATGAAGACTTTTTGTAAAGTGAGAAAGATATGATGAAAAGGAAGGATACATGTATGTATGTGAATGACAGATGCGAGAGCAGAGGTTGACAGAGATCATTAAAGAGCTATGACTGGGACTATCTAAGCATTGATTATGCTTGTTTTGTTCATTACTGAGAACACTTTGTAACAAAAGTTTTTGTTGTTAGAGTTGTAAGCTCAGTTAGCCCCTAATAGGGTCCTGTATAGCTTTAACACCTGGTTGTTATTCCTTTAACAAGGAAATGTACTATGTAATATTCAGCTCCTAACAGGGCTAGGTCTCCTAACAAAGACATTATACTTTAGTGAATGTTTTTGGGTACCATCCCCACCGGGGTTTTCCCTTGGCTAGGGTTTCCTTGACAACAAATAATGGTTCTATGAGTTATGTGTTATTTGTTTATGTTCCTTTCATTTCAGTAAGTTTATGGTTTATTTGGAATTGGTTCGGCCCCCACCCCCCCCACCCCCTGCCACCCCCCTCCCCCCTCAGTATTACTCAATCCTAACAAAGATTTCTTCCCCTATTTGTTTTAAAAAAAATTATTGAGTGCCTCAAAGTGATGCCATGGTCAACTATTGAATGTTTAGGTGTGAAACATGCTTGTCCTTTTGCATGCTTATATTTTTCTTCTACCTATATGCTTATTTTGGTTTTTTGTCATACTATTAAATAACTTTGCAACAACGAATTTATCATAATGATTCTATAATGAAAAAGATTATTGATATGACCACTTTTAAAAGGGTTATCACTAGACTTACCACTTTTAGAAAGGGTTATCATTTTAATTATCCAATCCTTAGGAAACCCTTATTGAATACTGTTAATATTTCCATGAGAGAGATCTCACCCTCATGCCCCCACTTTAGATATTTTGATTGAAGATAAACCAAAGTTTAGCTTTTCCAACCCCAACTTTTTAATACTTATATCTTTATCTTGAATAGTGAAAAGCTTTGCAATGTTGACCGGAGGAAGAAGGACAGTCTCTATTTTCTACTCATAAAGCTGTCTTGCTGAAGTGTTTAAAATAATTAAAATTAAGATAGCGATTTTAATTGAATAAAGTAATATTTAATACTGGGCAAATGACCGTTTAGTAGGATGTGAAGACACAATTTTCTCCGCTGTACCTATCAACTTTCCCCAAGTCAAAAGGGATTTTCGTAGTCACTTACAGCTGACACGATTTTGCTCGTCTTTATGTGAATTACTTACCCATCACTTCGTTTCGGACAATCATTGATAACACTCACCTAATTATGCTGGTCTGAGTCTTTTGTAAAGGCAGATGAAGATGAGGCCCAATTCTTCCTTCCCCAACCTTTGTAAGGGAACCATGTTTTTTCCTCTGCTCCTCTTCACAATTTTCCCTCTTGTCCTCTGTAAACCCCAATGGTCTATCTGCGATAACTCCTCAACCTACACAGAGGGCAGTACATATTCCCTTAACTTGAATCAAGTCGTCAATGATCTGTGTCGCAATGCACTTCAAAGTTCAGGCTTTAACACCTCTTCCCGTGGCCAATCTCCCGATAAAGTCTATGGCCTGCTACAATGTATGGGTGACATTTCAGCAACGGAATGCTCAAATTGTGCAATTCAAGCAAATACCAGTATTCAAAAACTTTGTGACCCCAGCATAGGTGGGCGAGTGTGGATGGGTGACTGCTTCTTGCGTTATTATAACTCCAATTTCATTGGAACATTAGATACCAACTTCTTTCGCCTGATAAAACCTACAAATATCACACAAGCGAATCTTAATGCTTCCATGGCCGCAACCTTTGACCTTCTGTTTAATATGATTGATAAAGCTTGCCTTCCAGGAAGCATGGGATTCTTCTCAGGAAAAAGTGAATATTCTTCTATAGTGGGAAATGAAAAGGCTTCGGGCCAGGTTTATGGTGTAGCACAGTGTTCTGGAGACATTGTGATCGAGGATTGTAGAAAATGCTTGTCACAGGCAAAGGAAGAGCTAGAGACTCGTTATAATGTTCAAGCCGCCCAGGCAACCTCAGGAAGTTGTACGCTAAGATATCAGATTTACCCCTCTCTTGATCCACTCACATCTCCAAGTATATCTGCTGCTCCTCCTTACGATGCGTCCTTTGTGAGATCAAGTATGATGGTTTTCCAAATTTTCCTTTTTTTCTAACATTTAGTAGGTTTTATTCTGTAATTTGATTTTATACCAGATTTATAAAATAACAGTTAAAAAGATGCCTTGCAGAAAAGTCATCCAGAAGGTTACCGATCATATTAGGGATTAGTATAGGTTCAATAGTTATTTTCGCTGTCTGTTTCCTAGCAATACGAAGGAAACTGAAATCTGCAGTTTCGAGGAATCAAACAACCCTTGTGAGTCAGAATGAAGGTGATACCGCAGATTTATTTACCATTGGTTTGTGATTTTCTATCTAGAATATCCAGTTTAACATAACACATAAAACTTCAACTTTGCTTGTTTCTCCCTGGTATGAAGATGTTGCAGAAAGGACACATTTGAACAGAGAGCAAATTTCATTCAGCTTAGAAACTTTGATCGAAGCAACTGACGATTTCACTGATAATAACAAGCTTGGAGAGGGAGGGTTTGGCCCAGTTTATAAGGTATGAGTGTACTTATCCTTGGACTGAATATTATATTTTGTGGGATCCAACAAAATAACAAAGATCTTTTATTAAACTGATGTGGGGTTGTTTGAATTCTCAGGGAACGACCAGAGACGGCAAGCAGATAGCAGTGAAAAAGCTGTCTGCGATGTCTGTACAGGGGAAAAAACAATTTATGAATGAAGTGGAACTTGTAGCCAATGTTCAACACAGAAACCTTGTGAATTTGCTTGGATGTTGCGCCGAAAAAGCCGAAAGATTGCTTGTCTATGAGTATTTGCCAAACAAAAGCCTCGACACCTATCTGTTTGGTGAGTCAACCATGAATCATTTCTTCTTACAGAATAAATTTTGTTAAAATTAATGGAGAGAAACTGAGAGATGGCTGATACTTCACTTCGGTTTTCATTTTAAAATGGAAACAAAGACCCATTTAAGTGCAGAATACTCGATTGGCAAAAGCGGTTTAATATCATAATTGGAATTGCTCGCGGCCTTCTTTACCTTCACGAGGATTCACAGCTTCGAATAATTCACAGAGACATCAAGGCAAGCAACATATTGCTTGATGAGCAATTGAATCCTAAGATAGCTGACTTTGGGCTAGCGAGACTCTTCTCTGACAATGAAACAGAAATCCAATCAAAAGTTGCAGGAACATAGTAAGAATACTTCTTTTCTTTCTTTTTGTTTATCATGCCATAAAAAGTAAGTCTAATTAAAAGCGCAACATAATCAAAATAAACATTAAAGTTGAGACTTTTATTCATGTATGCAGTGGTTACATGGCTCCGGAATATGCAATAGGAGGGAAACTCTCTGTAAAAGTCGACGTTTATAGTTTTGGAGTTGTACTGCTGGAGATTGTAAGTGGAAGAAAAAATACAGATATGAATTTTTCGGAAGAAAAGCAGAGCCTCACCCTATTAGAATGGGTAAGAAACTGGATTTTCCCAATCAACTGTTAATTGAGATGAAAGAGTGAATCTTTGTGAATTGTGACGCTTGATACAGGCATGGAGACTATTCAAAGGAGGGCATGCACTGAAGATTGTGGATATTGCGCTGGTGGGAAATTCTCTAGAAGAGGAAGTGATAAGATGCACTCACATTGGACTTTTGTGTACTCAGGCTGATCCAAACGTCCGCCCAATAATGTCTAATGTTGTTACAATGATAACCACCCATTCTGTACCGTTACCAGATCCAACAAGACCTGCGTTTGTAAGCATGAGCAGTCAGAGTCCGAATGTTAGTTTCACCCCTGATGTCAGTTTCACTCCTTCAAGTTCTTCACGGAATGAACCCTCTATAAATGAAACATCTACAAGTAACTTCGAACCTAGATAATCCCGAGAATTTCTTCCAACAAGTCTTAAAACTTCCTCTACTACTTTATTAGTTCCTGCTTGCTGGAACTATAGCTGAGGGCTTCAAAAGCCCTCAAAATTAACTAGTGATTAAACAAACCTTTAACAACCAATCACCATCAATCTTCTTCTAATATTTTTTTACTTTCTATTCTATTTACATGAGTGAAGATGCATATTTCTTAACGCAGATATTAATCCAATTTTCTTTGGTACTCTGCTAGTGGTCTATATTTACGGTTACAGGTATCAGAAAAGGTTTGTATGTTCTCTATGCAAGAGAACGCACGTCTCCCTATACATTGCTCTGTTGATGACTGCACATTTAACGAATGGCCTAACCAAGAAAAGGCTCAGAGGTGACTGTGTTTTTGTAGGCGTGGCTTCATCTTCAAGTAGCGCCTTGCATGGCTTTGTCAATACCCACGCGACATGAAGCCTTTCATTCAATCTACAAGTCCCTCAACATCTACAATCAAAATAATTGATAAACAAGCGCACCAGATTTGACCGTGCTTGGTCAATGTCTCCAATCTACACATGTATCCATTGCCCTTGTAGATAGATTGAGGCGCAGAGCTCTGCTAATTAGTGGTGGATTTCAGATTGTAATATGACAGGTATGAGCAGCATGGTCTCCTTATCATTTTTTATTTCTCCATTACTTCTTTACAAAATTGAGTAAAATGTCATGCCACACAAGTTAATTGAGTAAAATGTCATGCCACACAAGTTTTCTAAGGATTTCAAGCCGGTTACGCAAAAGTCTCATATTTTATCCATGCTTATTAAGGAACCTGAATTTGAGCTCTGCCATTGAAAAATCCTCTAAATGTGGGATATGCCCAGTTTTCCAGAGCCAGGGACAAGGGCTGGCTGTAATGGGCTATATGTATCTGGCAAAAGAGTTTTCTCTACCCTATTGCACAAAAGAATGTCCAAGGTTCAACCGTATACCATAGAATGCAGGAAAAATAGAGAGAAAAACAGAGTCTTGTCCTACTCCTTAAGCATTATTGGGATATTAAAGGATATACTTTTAGGGTTGCATCATGCTCAAAACTTTTCGACTAGAAGGTAAACTAGTCAGAATTAACACCTAAAGGGAACTCCTGAAAGCACAAGTTAAAAGCTTACTTCAAAATATGAACATGGTTGGAAGCGTTGCAGCAACATTCTAAAAGTAGTTTTCAAAGAAGCTTTTAACAACCCAGAGCTTATAGGTCAAGCTTCACACAATGCCTAATCCATTCTTTTGCTTCCAAAAGTGAACTTGTCCCTTTTGTATCTAAGCTTAAAAATCCACGCTCATAGAGCGAAACCTGTGATGAAATGGCAAGTAGCTCAATAGGTAAAGGTGAAGACAGTTTTTTAAAGTCACAGTCTTGCAAAACTCGAATTGGTGTATGAGACCAAACTTGTGTAAGTGCTCTAAATTGTACTCTGTTCACATTATAAGTTGTTCAAAAGCAACCCAACAGCAAGAGGTTCTCAGTTTTGGAACATGGAATCCTACCCTGTCCAGATCTTTTCAAATAAACAATTTTTATTTTCACAGGTAACAAATAGCCTTTCAAAACAGGGTATTTATTACCATTTGTATTGACTGATTCAAATACATATATATAATCAGATTATAGAGAGGGATCAATTGCACTCATTATTTTGGGGCTGTTAGCAATTAGATTTTTAAGTGACATTATCATTTCCTCTGTCACAGGTTATTGTCAACATAATCTTGGGCTCAAGTTTGGAGGAGATAAGGAGCATTCGAAGGGCTTCTCAGTGTTGTTGGTAATAATTATCTATTTATTTTGTGGGTACATTTGGGTGGTCATGGGATCCTCTTGGATGGGCTGTGTAGAGTGAAATTTTTCCTTCAGACATTCGGTCTGCCAGACAGGCAATAACTGCTACTGTAAAGCTGTTTTTTCACTGTGTAGAGTGAAATTTTTCCTTCAGAGATTCGGTCTGCCAGACAGGCAATAACTGCTACTGTAAACCTGTTTTTCACATTTGTAATTGTGCAGTCCTTCCTCTCCCTTCTTTGTGCATTCAGATTTGCTATAAAACCACCGAGGTGTTTGCTTTTGGATTTCACTAGAAGAATGTAATTAGCTTCTATTTCCTTATATTACCAGATATTCAATTCTGGGTAGTTATGGGCTCTATCCATTCGCAAAAACATTTAGTCCTGACAAGATTACAAACACAGTTTTTGAATGTAATCAAACTGGAAAGACATGGGCTTACACAAGAAGCCATTTTGTCTAGAGATATGTTTATCTTACAGTTACTCAATGAAGATTCGTAATTTGTAATCCATTAACATCCTGCCATGGAAAATATTCAATCAAGTAGAAATATTAATAGGAAAATTATTTTGTTTCTTTCAATTGATGCAATTGGAACTTGTAATGGACAGCTTTGCCGTGGAAGTGCTGAGAGTGGAGCTGGTGTGTGTGCCCAACTGGTGTTTGCCCCAATTCATGAATCCTTTGTTGAATCAATCTTTTGAATGACACTTCACTGCAGTTATCCCACTTGTATACTATAGTATGTTCTTAAAACACTTGAATACTATATTCTCTTATATGACTTTTTAGTTCTGCTGATAGGCTGAGTACTTAGATATCTGTTGTATTATATTTTGATATTAGTTTAATCAATCATCATGCGGAATAAAAAAAAATTGAACAAAATATATATATAATGTATAATTATTTCTTATTTTCAATAATATTATTAAAAAAATATTGTAAGTGCAAAATTCAATTTATTTTTATTTTCTTCAAGTTGCATTTTTTAATTTTTTCAATTCATTACATCACATCAAATGTCAAATTGTCAAATAATATTAAATTCTTGAATAAAATATAAACTATTATATATGTCATTTATTTTGACTTTATTGTATATTTTATTAAAAATAGGTCTAATGTGAGATCTTCAATCTTCTAAAATTTAAATTGTTTTTGTTTTTATCCTTGAGAACAACACAAACAACAAACAACAAATAACAAATGACACTTAAGACAAAGATAGTCACTCTCATGATCAATTTTGAATTCAAGTCAATTTTGAATTCAAGTCTTTTACTTGGCTTGAACTCATCCCTGTCATCAAAACTTGTCTCAACTAATCTACCCACTACAATAAATAATTATTGGGTGATATTTTGAATAACATTATCTTAAAACCTTAAAAACCTCCACAAAATACTAACATCCCACCTACTCATGCTAGCATGCACCACCATCCATGAGTTTCTTGGGGTCTTCAATTAAAAGCTAGCTACTCGTGGGGTCTTCAATTAAAAGCTAACTACCCATATGCTTTTCACAAGATGAATTTTCTTTCAACAATAAAGATGACATTGAATGCTAGCTACCTATGGGGTCTTCAATTCATGACCAATTTTGAAATGAAGTCATTTAATTGGCTTGGCCTCATTCCCTACCATCAAAACTTGTCTCAACTAATTTACTCACTACAATAAATAATTATTGGGTGATATTTTGAATAACATTATCTTAAAACCTTAGAAACCTCCACAAAATACTAACATCCCACCTACTCATGCTAGTCCACACCACCATCCATGAGTTTCATGGGCTCTTCAATTAAAAGCTAGCTACCCATATGCTTTTCACAAGATGAATTTTCTTTCAACATTAAAGATGACATTGAATGCAAAACTCCATCAAAGGAAGAGTTTGTTGGGAAGACAACCCAAAAATTTAAAACAAACATTATAAAAAAGAGAGACAAAAATTTAAAACAAACATTATAAAAAAGAGAGACACCCATCACCAAAATTTATTTTACATCTACATGACTAAAGCTTGTGTGCTATTGCTTCAATCATTGTCCAAAATTTATTTTTCAACCTTCATGACTAATGCTTGTGTGCTATCATTGGCTTATTTGACAATTCAAGTCATTTCTCTTGAACAAATGCTTGCTTAGTTTTACTTTTTATTTTTCCAAGTTATGGACTCTGAATTGTTTTATTTTTATTTTATAATAAGTTTGAACTATTTCGTGTTTATTGCAATACAAAAATTTTTAAAAGAGTTTTATTTTTTAGGAAGGTTGGGTTACTTTTGTTTATAAAAGAGTTTAAATTAAACTAACCATAATATAAAGATGAATTTTGATTTTACAATATATGAATTCCATTTTTTCTTCATTTGAACTTCTTAATTCTTAAGATCATATTTACCCTTTTTTGTATAAGAAAATCTGACCTTACACAGATTTTGGATTCCATAAATTATTTTATATTAACGTCTTATCTTGCAAAAGTTTTTTTATATTTAAGTCTTATCTCACAAAGATTATTGTTTCCACATGTTATCTTTTATTTTTCTAGTAAGTTTGAAACGGTTTGTCTACTTGAATAACTACTTTTTTTCAAAGTTCTATTTTTAAATAGTTAAATTAATACTTTGAGTAGAGTTTAAATTAAACTAATTTGGTTGTTAAATTTGATTAAAAGCTCGACATAGATTTTATTAATGTGAGGTATAAATTTTATTAATGTGCAACACAATTTAAGTTTTTAAGGTTTTAATTTAAGGGCAGCAATCGTAAATATTTTTCCAATTAAATTTTTGTAATATAAAATTCAAAATATAAGAAAATCAAAAGTGTTTTAGACCAGCACATTGATTCGTAATAGAAGACCCAAAACTATCCAATATTTTCCTGAATGAATAGGACGTTTGGCAACATTCATTCCAATTATTTGGACACCAATTACATGGTTGACTTCCAACATATTTAAATGTGGTTCAAGTTACCCTCAATCTACCATAGTTTGGAATATATAACTCAAAGAGATGGAATAGTGACAACACCAGTCCAAAAGCTTTGGATTTTTAATAACCTTACAAAATCTTAAATTGTGTTACACATTACCTCTTTTACTTCAATTTAGCAACCAAAACTACTAATTATTTATCTCAAATCTTGAGAATCATTGGATTGCAATACTTATAGGCTTATTTTGCTTTTTATTGAAATTATATCAAACCCCAAAAATTCTAAATCTAAAGAAAACTTTCAGATCTCCAAAATTGCAAGAGGAAAGCAGATTTATATTTAATTTTGTAGAATATGTTTTGAAATTAAAAAAAACATAGCTGCTTAAAGCTGCCAAAATAAAAATTTATCTTGTCTACAATTGTTTTTTTTAAATATAATTTATATCACATTGTTAAATTTATTATATATATTGCCAATGAGTTTTAAACTTTTATTCTGTTGAATCCCTAAAATTGTAGTATGTGGTAAAAACTACAAAAAAATCCTCATTAGCATTCACATGGTACAATTTTGACAAGAACAATACATACATATTTGAGTATCCATTTCTAATTTTCTATTGCAGTAGCTTGAATAGTTGGTACTTGCATAGTGTCACTTCAATATTGTTGTGCTTTTTGTGTTCTTTTATATCTACATTAGTACAAGGGTTTGAAGGGTTCTAAGCTCTGATATGCCCCTTTTCATCTTCTTGAGGTCACGGACCTTCAATAATGTAGTTTACAACTTTTATTTTTACTATTTTTCTTAAATTAATTTTAAGTGTAAAAAGATGGGTTGGTCCTTATAATTTGCAAGCCTTCAATTTTGAATCCTCTTTTTCATAAGTTTAGATCTATTGTCAATAGTTTTTCTCTTATTCTATATGATTCACCTACAATGTGCAATCTCTTAAACCCGTAAAGTTTGAACTTTGTAATAACTTGAAAATAAGGCACCATTTTTAGTGCAAGATAACTAGACTTTAGGTGGAGATCTCAAACTAGGAAAAATTCCCCCTATTGATTTTTTCAGACATTCTACAACAAACACTTAATGAGGAACAAAGGAAAATGATAGAGGATGGAGTAGTTGTACACTTGAATAAGTTTAGCAGAACCTTAGTAGAGATAAAAGATCAGATACCAAATCATTTGTATTCTAAACTCGATGCAAGAAGAATAGCTACATTAGATGAAGATAAGTTGATTAGAGAGGCAACTATATCCAAAATGTTCCTTGTGATTCAGAATGATGAAATGAAAAGAATACTTGAGGAAGAAAAGAAAAGACTTTTGACGAAGAGAAGAATAAACATGTTGATGAATGGTAAAACTCAAGAAATTATTGTTGAAACAGATGATGTGATGAGTAAAATGTTGATGGAAATGATGACTGAAGTTCCTAAGAAGAAAGAACCGAGGACAAAGAGAAGTGAAGATAGATGTGGATTTGATGGTGCATTCACTTCTGCAGTTAAGGAACCGGATGTTTTTATTGATGGGTTAACATTTACTCTTGATGTCACGGATGCTATTGAAGATGGGCAACAAGAAGGATAGAAAGTTAATGATCCCTTTACGGATCCTTCTAACATAATGACTGGGATGAATTGGAAGATATTATTTCAGGTAAAGGATACTCAGTTGATCATCCTATTGAGATTGAAATGGAACCAGAAAAGGAGACATGTGAGCATATTGATGTTGTTGTTATGGAAACAGAGATACTGAAGAAGGTGAAGCAAGAGCAGATGACATATCTGTTGAGGTAGTAAGGTTTGAGGAAAAGACAGAAGAGCATGAGAGGCAAGCTGAAGTCTCTATTGTTAAAGATAGAAGGGAGAAACTAAAAGAGACAGAGCAGATTCAGACTGGAGCTGATCTATCTTTTGATAATTCAGAAGTATTGTTGGCAAGAGATTCTTTTGAATCCCTTGAAGTTTTTGACATACATGGACCTGTAGATTTGAACACTATGGAAGAAAAGGAATTGATGAAATTTCCAGTTTTGGCGTAAGATAAAGCTCATGCCAAATCTATGAGAAAAAGGGAAAAAGGTAGAAAACTGCTATCTAGGGTAGTTGAAGTTCTTGGTAAAGTAATGCCTATTGTACAAGTAAATCCAGGCAATTATGTACCTGATCATCTTGAAGAGATTTTGAATAACTTTGATGTTCAATTTGAATCTTTGAAGAACATTACATAAGATAAAGTATAGAAGGAGTTCTCTATGAAGAGATTTCATCATTTGTGTTCTCTAATTGCTAAAGATAGATATTCTTAAGATGTTGGAATTGTTTAGAGGAGTATTGAGGAAGGAAGTAGAATTCTTAAATTGTGTATTCATCCTTTTTCAAAAGATAAGATGTTGATAAATCCATTGTGGACAACCAAAATATACTAGCGGATAGAGAAAAGGCCTTTGATTCTTCAAAGAGATCTGCTTCTGATTATATGGTTGAAGTTGTGAAATTGAATGATAAGATTCATGTCTTGGAGGTTGAGAGAAGAAGAGTACTTGGAGGATTCACTGAACTTAAAAACCTCATTGTTCCCACGTTGGATACCTTACAAAGGAGTCTTGGAGAAGCAAAGTTTTTGAGTAGATTTCCACCCCCACCTGATCTTAGTCACACTGAGAAAACAACTTATGTGTTGTGTAGGCAGATTCAGATCTTGGATAGCTTAAGGAAGACTTGGAATACAGATCTTGTCGCCTTAAAGGACAATTTTTCATATGTTTTCAAATTTATATGATTATACAGTGCATAGGATTTTGGTAGAGAATTTTATCTTTTTGGCTGCCTTTTCCATTGACGTCAAAGGTGGAGAGGAGTTGTGTGAAAAATGAATACCTATCTTAGGGGTAGTTTTTTTTTGAAGAATTTTTTTTTGGTCTTGGCATTTTGGGATGGAGACTTAGTCATTTTTCACTAAGTGTTTTCATGAATGCCAAAGGGGGAGATTATTGGAAAGAATCAACTAGTTATGCATGATATATTGTCATTGGTGACAACTATATACTTTACTCTTGGTCACTTGTAATATAATTTTCCTATCGAAAGTTTTGGTGATGAATAAAACTCAGTATGAAGAACAACAAAGGATACAGTTTCAGAGATCAAGACAACATAGACAGAGGTCAAAGTATTAGATGATGCAAAGCTAGATATTTATAGTAGACATCATGGTATGTCTAATTTTGTGATCTAAAGTTTTTATTGATGGGAAAATGTGTGGAAAATATGTGTTGTACACATTGCATAATAATGTTTATTATTATATTATTTCATTTTATTATGTAAATGTTTCAGCTAGATGGACGTGTAACATGTAGAGATTCCCATGGAATATTCTTTGTGAGTTGTATTGTAACATTGTGATATTTGTTTTTAAAACAAAAGTAGACTAGCCACTGTATATATTAATAAAAAATTGATTCGAAGACTCAATCGAGAAAGAACCAGTGAAGAAAACTTGGAATCCTTGTCAGATACATATATAGAAGCATAGCAAATACCTACCTAAAGAGAAAATACAATTGATTACATAAATACATAAAATGTACATCTGTATAACTACATGGCCAAAGAACATTAATCCCACTGATTAATACTTGCAAGTTGCACACTAAAAAATCCAAATGGAAATGATGCATGTAGCTTAGTATTCACAAGCAGCCCAAAAATGCCCACACTTCCAAAAACCAACTAGCAGCCACTCATTCCTCCATATCCACTGCTCTGAAATGGTCAGAGTTTGAGTGACCACTGGAAAAAACCCAAGCATCCTCCCAACTGACTGGAGGAGCATTAGGAATGTCAGCAACCCAGCCTTCATTATCATTTTTCCAAGGGTCAACAGGCAAATCAGCACGAAAGTCATGGATTCCGCTTGGAGGAGTGTCCACTGAAGGTGGCAGATTCAGATTAGAAATATTCGACTGATAAAGTGGCACACCGACAAGAGCAAGAGGTCGTAGGGGAATATTGGGAGTGCCCAAAAGATCAAGCAAGGCATTGACAACCCCTTTGAGATTAGCCTCAAGTTCAGAGCCCAAAGCCTTAGCCGCAACTTGCAGAGAAGATTTTACAAACCTGTAACTATGCCTCTCTAAAGCCCTCTTGATGTTTTTGTACACCATCTTGTGTTCGTGTTTAGCCAAAATAAAATGACGAGGAAACAAACTTCCAATGAAAGTACACCCCACCCACAAATCATACTTATGAATATCCAGCATTAGTTTGTTACCCATGATATATTGAGGATGAAACACCTTGTTTGCAAGTAACATTAACAAATCCATAGACTGCAATAGATCCATTGAGTTGGAAAGAAAAATTGAAACCATCTGAGATGGGAAGAGAACTTGCTTTGACTTCGGAGACAACACATGTTCCCCAATTACCTTACAAATTTCCCTGTGAATCACCTGAGAATGGCACATGAAAACAGGATCAAGAAAAGTGTCGTCTACCCAAGTAACATTGTGATATTATTTTATGCAATTACTTAAGATTGGGGAAATAAAGTAAATAAAGTACCCAATATTGAATGTGGGTCAATGGGGTTAGGTAGCACATAGTTTTAGCACATGGTTTATGTAATACCTGTGTGTGTGTATTTGGGTACCTGTCAGAAGCAACACAAACACTCAATAGATCATTATATTAGTGCTAAATGGTTAGAAAAGCATATAAACACACTAAAAGCGACCTATTGCCTGCTAACTAGGAGGAGTGTAATCTATAACATATTAGCCCTCAGAATATGCTATAAACCAGTGACGAATACAACCTAGCATGAAGGATTTTTACTTTAATAACAAGCTAAAAGATGAAAAAGCATGTAAACTAGCATGAGATAATAGATAGAATACAATTCTATGATTAAACTAGCAGCATAACAATGTATTTTCAATCTATGGTGAAGGCTTATTTGCTCTCAAAACAGGCTTCTATTTATAGAAGAATGGGAGAGAGAGAG
>MU225525.1:1566897-1587776 GCA_018584345.1 Thuja plicata
ATAATTGCATATCTATTGAATATCATAGCTTCATTGTTAGATTCAATTCTACTACTTGCTAGCATTCTATACTTTATTGATTTCAAGGTTAATTCCTAAATCAGGGTTTGACTAAGGCAAACCCCTCTACCCCAACAAACAAACCTCTTTTTCTTGTAGGTACAGGTTCAGGACTGCTGATTTGGACTCAGATCTGGATACCCTTTTTGGCTTTCTGTCAGGCTCCACAAACAGATTCTTTGTCAGACCTGTGCAGGTCAAGGTCAACATTATTGGGTCAAGGTTGACATTTGTGGGTCAAGGTTGACCTTTTTCATAAGACGGTGTCAGATCAGAAAAAGATATATGGGTTTTGTTTGTCTCTGCATTCTGGTTCCGTATTGTACTTTAGTTTTTTGAGAAATAGAGTACAGACCTTAGAAAACAACATTCTTTGATCTACAATTCTTTAAGGTTAGTACATTTTTCCTATTTCTTCAATTACTGTCATATATCATATTTACTTAATAATTAACAGAATTTAAGATCTCCTTCTTCACTCCCTTTTCCAAATAGTTGATTCATTTGTGCATTGATCCTTCTTTGGGGTTAATCAACTTGGATCTTCCATTTGTGCATTTGAGGATAGAAGAAGAGCATCTTATCTTCTCCTTAAATCACAATTGCAATATACAATCAACACAATTCAATTTAAATGTAAAGGTTAGGGAAAAACACAATCAAACCCTAATAAAACTAAATAAACACAAAAGCAACATTTTTCTTCCTTTACAATATTTTCATATTGGAGTCGACTTAGTTAATTTTATGAGCCTATGATCGAGTATATAAGATCGAGTTTTTGATGCAAAGACTAGTGAGTATTAATGTGATGATATGCAAGCAATATTGATGTAAGATTGAAAATTTAGGATATCTGTGGAGCCTCATTGGAACTGTATTAGCAATATTGATGCTAGCAGTCAGTTCAATTTTGGGATTGTAAGTCCTTTCTATATTGTAATCTTTATTTGATCGGTGAACCCAACTGAGGGCAAGATCAATTTTTTGTAATTGAGAAGTGTGCTCTAGGCTATAAGCCTAAATGGATGTGCATTCCCCTCATATGTTCTTATACCTTTAACAAGGTATTTATTACTGTAGTAGTGAGATATTTGTGGGTATCATCCCCACTGGGATTTTTCCCTTAACCGGATTTTCCTTGATAAAAAAATCATGGTGTTTTGATGTGGATGTTATTTATCTTGTTTTGTTTACTTTTGGTTTGTAGTGGAATTAAGTTGTGGCTTTGGTTTATTAATTTTAAAATTACTGCTAGACCGAATCACCCCCCTCTCGGTTCTTCCTAATCCTATCAATATTTTCTACCAAATTTGTGTCAACATAAATTTTGTTAAAATTAATGGACAGAAACTAAGAAATGGTTGATACTTCACTTCGATTTTAATTTTAAAATGAAAAAAACCCATTAAAGTGCATAATACTCGATTGTAAAAAGTAGAGTGATACCATAATAGGAATTTCTCGCAACCTTTTATACCTTCCTAAGGATCCTTAGCTTCGAATAATCCACAGACAAGGAAAACAACATATTGCTTGATGAGTAATTGAATCTAAGGTAGCTAACTTTGGGCTAGTGAGACTCTTCTGTGACAATGAAATACAAATCCAATCAAAAGTTGCAAGAACCTAGTAAGAATAATTCATTTCTTTCTTTTTGTTTCTCATGCCACGAAAAGTAAATATAAATGATCCTTAGCTAGATTTTAAGTAACTAAAATGACAACATAATAAAAAATAAACATTAAAGATGAGATTTTTTTATGTATGCAGTGGTTACATGGCTACAAAATACACAATGAGAGGGAAAATCTTTGTAAAATTAGACGTTTATAGTTTTGGAGTTGTAATTGCAAAAGATGAATAAACTTATATTAGATTTGAGTATTTAGCTTCAAATGATGTGATGAAAGAATATATTCAATAGTGCTGAACAATTTATTTTGTTGTAGATTCTTATTCGAATCACATATAACACTAATGGATTGATGTATTTGTTTTCTTTGAATATCCTCCACCTTGGCCGATTTATACATATGAATGGGTCATGAGTATGATGAGTCATGACTTATTGATGAGTCATGGCTCATCATAGTTGTGATTGTTCATCGATGCCAAGTTAAACTTGTCATTTGATGCTATGTATTAATCGATGATTATCGGTAATCCTCAAACATATATTGCATTAGTCGACAGCATAACATGATGTTCAATAATACTAACATGTTGTTTCATAGGTGTTAATGCTACCAATGTAATCGACACTTGATAATGAGAACAATTCGATACTATGAAGCAATCGATTTTGATATAAATCAATAATATCAGTTCTTAATGATAATCGATATAATTTTAATTATAAATGTGTGTGTGTGTGTCTATATATATATATGCATGTGTAAATACATTTTCATATTCAATTATTTGAACGACACTATTACGTCTCAACACTCCCTGTTAGATAGGGAAGATAATTAATCTTAGACCATAAATGTTGCTTAGTATAATACATCACATACAAGTGATACTCAATTTTTCATATCACTCAACATGTGATATGAGGAATCACCTTAACTTGTGATACCTGGTTTTACATATCACCTCAGATCGTGATATGAGGAATCACCTTAACTTGTGATACCTGGTTTTACATATCACCTCATATCATGATATGAGGAATCACCTTAGATCATGATACCTAATTTTCATATCACCTTAGATTGTGATACAAGGATATAGTAACTAGAGAACATTACATTCCTGTTACATATAACCCTATTATGGTATGTGCACTGACATCACAAAATGTCTACCATAACGATCCCACATTACAAGATCATCACCTTATAATGTTAAATACAAGTGTTCATTTACTAAGAAGTCATCACCTCTTAGAAATGTACATAGGATGGATGAGCCCATAAGAATTTTACACATTAAACATCTTTATTATATTAATACAAATCAAATTTACAATTCAACCACACGAAGATTTTTCCTGAAGTGATCAAATTTCACCTTTGTGAGTGCTTTGGTAAGAATATCTGTAGTTTGATCTCCTCTACTAATACATTCCAATGGAACCACCTTCCTCTCTACCATGTATCACTCATCATGATAATGAATCTCAACATGCTTGGATCTGTCATGAAATATTGGATTCACTGATAACTTGATATAAATCTGGTTATCATAGTGGATAATAGCTAGTTTTAGTGGTTTACCAAATAACCCAACAAGTAGTTTTCTAAGCCATAATTCTTCTCTAGTAACCATTGAAGCTTCAATGTACTTAGCCTCTGTAGAACTTTGAGCTACTAAATATTTTTTTCTACTGATCCACAATATCATAGCCGATCCCAAACTAAAGCAACATCTCGAGGTTCTCTTTTGATCAGTCACACTTCCAGCCCAATCTGAATCGGTGAATCCATGAAGATCCAAGTCAATCTTTTCATATTTGAGTCCATACCTGAGAGTACCATGAAGATACCTCATTATATGTCTTGCAATAACAAGATGAATTTCCTTACCATCACACATGAACTAACTTAATGCATTTACTGCATAGAAAATATCTGGTCTAGTGTTTACCAAGTATATCAAAGACCCAATAATCTGCTTGTATAAAGTAGGGTTTGGTGAAGGAGACTCTATTGCATCTTCCTTTAGTTTATGAAAGTTAGTTTCCATGGGTGATGACATTGTTCTGCAAAATTTCATACCAAATCTCTTTAATATGTCAATGGTATACTTTCCTTGATTCAGGATAATGCTATCTGATTTCTACCATACTTCTAAGCCAAGAAAGAAGTGCAATAGCCCTAAGTATTTCATGTCAAATTCTATGGATAGATCCTTCTTGCATTGATAAATGAGGTGATCCTCTCCTGTAATCAATAGATCATCAACATATAAAATTAATATTAACATATTACCTTTTCTTTTCTTAAAGTAGAGATTTGGGTCAACATCATTTTTAGAAAATCCTAACTTCATAAGGTAGTTTCCAATTCTCTCATACCAGGCTCGGGGAGCCTTTTTAAGTCCATATAGGGATTTATTTAATCTACACACATGAGTTCTTGAGTTATGGATCTCAAAACCTTCAGGTTGTTCCAAGTAGACCTCTTCTTTAATGGTTCCATTTAAGAAAGAAATCTTTACATCCATGTGATGTACTTTCTATCCTTTGGAAGCTACAATGGATAGGAATGCTTGGACAAAAGTGTATTAGGCAACTGGAGAAAAAGATTCCTCATAGTCAATCCCTTCCTTTAGTGAGAAGCCTCTGGATACAAACCTTGCTTTGTACTTCTCTATACTGCCATTTACAACATTTTTGATCTTGAACAACCATTTTGAGGTGACCACTAATTTCTCTATGGGTCTAGGCACAATTTCCCATACATTATTCTTTATAATGGGCTGATATTCCTCGGTCATGGCATATTTCCATACTTTCTGCTGAAGAGCTTTTGGAACACTTGCAGGTTCTTATTTTGAGAGTTCACTCATTAGGGCTACATAACTAGGTAATTTATGAGTCTTTTACTTTCCCTAAAAGTCCCTAAAGGAGCTCCATAAGACTTTAATTCTTCTATTATCTTAGTGGCCTAGAGATGTCTCTTTTTGGGATTTTTCAAATTTGTGTGTTGTTCCTCATTTTCTTCTTCCTCATAATACTCCCTCTGAATCTCAAGAGTAGGTTACTCTTTTGGAGAAGCATGTATTTCTGGTTCCATAGAGTTTCTAGATCTAGAGAATGCTATATCTTCCTCAAAGATTACATCTCTTCTTAGTTCAATCTGGTTTTGGCCAGGTACATATACTCGGTATGATTTTGAGGTTTCACTATATCCTACAAAAATACCTTTCCTTCCAGATCATTCTAGCTTTGTTCTCTTCTCTTTGGGTACATGTATGTATACTGGACAACCAAATATCCGTAAGTGACTGATGTCTGGTTTTGACCCTGAGAAGGCTTCTTCGGGAGTTTTACTATTAATGTGAGAGTGTGGACTCATGAACTATAACTGACTGAATGTTTGAAGATAATAAGTTGATGATCACCGAGATGCAAAAGTGAATGTAAGACATTAAATCAGTTAATGTATTGTATTGTTATTGATGTCAAATTGATATGGTTTGATTATTCAAAAACATATTGGTCATAACCTTGAAGATCTAAAGACACAAAGTTTACGTTATCGATAAAACATTAAAATTATGTATACACCGAGTGACAGTGAACACTAACAAATAGTGCACACTGACGGACAGTGTAAATCAAGCATAGTAGTAACTGAGAAACCATTACCAAGAAAGTGTATACCAAGCATCGCAGTAAAATGATGTTGTTACCAAGCATAATTGGAGATGATGACTGAATAGAATTGAAGTTAAAGAATGACAAAACTACATAGTTGGTAGAGCTATATTTAGGGATTGACTGATTGAATGTGTTATTTTCAACGACCAGTTAAACTAAATAAAGGAAAGATATTTAAAGAACATTTTATGCAAAGTTATCTTGAAGAGATTTGCAGAATAAAACTAAAGAAGAGATTTACAGGATAAAGAAAGCATTGCAAGTTTTACGAATCAAGAAGTGATCTACAAAAAAAATGAGATTGAGCGGCTAATCATGTCTATATAAAGAGACAAGGAATTCATTAGAAAAAAGGGAATGCTGAGTATAATTTTGGTGAAGATAGAATTCTTTATACAGGCTGAAGAACAGAGCCAAGGAATTCTATAGACACCGAGCAACAGAGGATAGAGCATTCACCGAGCACAAGAAAGAAAGAGAGAAAAGGAACTGAAGTGAACATTGATCAGAGAGGTATTAGTGGACTAACAATAGATCTGAATATCTGCAAGTTAAAGTTGTATTTTGAACAAATCATTTACTATAAATGTTTAACCATTAATTTAGAAAATCTCTTAACCGAGTGGGATTTAATAGTCCTTATTGTATTGAGATACTCAAGAGTATCAAAAGGTTTTCTTGTTGACAACATAGTGAGTGCTAGGTCAAAAGACAAACTGTTAGTTTTAAATCCTCTAACAAGGTCGCACTTAACAGTGTGTATTGTAACCTTTAACAGGGTTGGCTCTTCACTGAGCTCACTTCAGAAGAGTGAAAATATTTTGGGTTACCGATCCTAGGTGGTTTTTTCCTTAGCAGGATTTACACGTTAAAATCTATGTGTCAAATATGTATATGTTTCATTGCATTGATATTTTTCTTTACACATTATTGAAACTGGATTGGTCGGTTAACACTAAGTTTATTTACTGTTATTCGGTAAAGTCTAGAAAAGATAAACAATATATCTTATCGAGCAGGTTATATTTGTTAACATTATTTATGGCATACATCTTGATGGACAAAAAGATAACTAGAGGGTATTATATTTGAGATATAAGTTTTTGGTTGGATTTTTGGAATTAGTTTTAAGGCCACTGATTCACCCCCCCTCTCTCAATTATTCTAACAATTGGTATTAGAGCTTTGGTGCATGGAAGAAAAGTTTAAAGGGACTTAAGCTAAAGATAACAAGATGAGTAAATGGGATGTGCCTAAGTTGAACAAGGACAACTTTGCATCATGGAAAAGTAGGATAAGACTTCATCTATTAGGTATTGGAAATGATGTCACACAATACTTAGATACTGAATATGTTTCACCTACTAGACCTATGACTATTGATCAATTAAGAGAGAAACATGAACACAATTCTATGATGATAGAACTTGCTTCTTCACTAACCGATGTTGAATTTGAAGATGTGAAATCATGCACATCTGCAAAGAAAATGTGGGACAAACTCAAGCTAGTACATAGAGGAGACACCAATGTGCTGAGAGCTAAAGCTGAAAGCCTAAGAGGAAAGTTTGATGACCTAAGAATGAAAGAAGGAAGAACATCAATCATTATAGTAACAGAATAACAGAAGTTGTTAATGCTATCCATGGAGTAGGAGGAGTACTTGAGGAAGAAATAGTTGTAAGTAAAATTTTGAGAACCTTACTGCCTATTTATGCTATTGGAGTATCTACAATTCAAGAAATGAGAGCAATACCAAATAACAATGTTACTCTTGATAGTTTGATTGGTAGAATTATTTCATTTGAGATGAACAACTATGACAACAATGTCTTACCTACTATTGAGTCTCCATTCAAGTCTATGAAAATAAGCAAATCTAGTAACAAACACACTATGAGAAATAATAGTAACTGTGATAGTGATGAACAAGAACTTGATGAAATTGAAGCACTAATGGCTAGGAGATTACATAGAGGTAAAGGAAGATATAAAGGTAAATTACCATTGGTCTATTTTAACTGCAAATAAATTGGACATTTTTCTGCTAGATGCCCTAACAAGAGAAAGGATGAAAGAAAAAATGATAGATCTTATGAAAAGAAGTATGAAAAAAGTGATGACGGAGACTACAGAAGCAACTGAAACTCTGAAAAAAGAGATAACCAAGATTACAAGGACAAAGGCAAGAAGGCTTGTTACCTGGTTGAGAACAAAGCCTAAAATTCTAGTACTAATTCTGATGAAGATATTGAGGTAGTATTTGTTTCTATGAAGGATGATTCAGACGAAGAAGAAAGGTATGTTGAAAAAGCACTCATATCTAAAGTTAGCAAAAATGATGTCTTTATTATTGATAGTGGTTGTACTCATCACATGACTCAAGATAAATAAAATTTTAAAACTTTTGAATATTATAATGTTGGATCAGTTAGAATGGGTAATGACTCACCCTGCCCAGTTGAAGGAAAAGGTACCATCATGTTGAATAATTTGATCATATGTGAAAATGCATATTGGGTGAAAGGAATTAACTATAATTTATTAAGTGTTTCACAAATAAACAACAAAGGACACCGAGTTGCATTTGAGAACAAAAAGGAAATGATCTATAATGAAAAAGGAAAGTTGATCGGTACTAGTGAACAAATAAAAGGTAATCTATTCTATCTTGATGATATTGAGACCACTTATTTATTGGATAGAAATGAAGATGTTTGGTTGTGGCATAAAAGGTTATGTCATGTGAAATTTGACAACATGGTTAAGATAAGTAAGAAAATAAAATGAAGAGGCTTACAGATTATTTCAAAGCCCGACCATGTTATGTGCAAGAATTATCAAATAGAAAAAATGACAAAGTCTAATTTCAAGAGAAAAACCTACACATCTAATGCTATTTTGGAATTAGTCCATACTGAATTATGTGGACCAATGAGAACAAAGAGATATTATGGTGATAGATACTTTATTCTATTTGTTTATGATTATTCTAGGATGATGACTATCATGTTGTTAAAAGAGAAATATGAAGCATTTAAAATTTTCAAATGGTATAAAGCTAAATTTGAAAGACAAAGTGGAAAAGAATTGAAATGTTTAAGATCAGATAGAGGAGGAGAATTTATTTCTGATGAATTCCCTAACTTTTGTGATGAGCATGGGATTACAAGATATGTTTCTGCACCATGAACACCACATCAAAATGGGATTACTGAAAGGAGGAATAGATCAATTGTTGATTGTGCCAGAACACTAATGATTGAAAAAGGCATCACACAAATATTTTGGAGAGAAGCTATAAGTACTGTTGTCTATACACTTAACTGAGTTCAATTGAAGAAAGACACAAATAAGACACCTTATGAGCTATGGTATGGATTCACACCAAATGTGAGTTACTTTAGAATTTTTGGAAGTCAATGCCATATATTTAAATATGATAGAAATGGGAAACTTGACTCTAAAAGTGATGAAGGAATATTTCTAGGATATTCTGCTAAAAGAAAATCTTATAAATGTCTGAACAAATCTTCTAACAAAATCATTGAAAGTGAAAATGTTAAAGTGGATGAATTTGCTGAGAAAAAAGATGAGGAAAGCAGAAAGGAACCTGAAGATTACAAAAAATGTGTCTACATTGATTAACCTGACACCTTCCCTGAGCGACAAAACAATGCGACCGAGCAACAGGCGGCACACACTGAGAATCGAGAAATTGCTCACAATGCTGAACTGAGTGATAATGAAGATCATGATGAAGCTCAAGATGAGGATCAAAATGAAGAATAGAGATCTTAACTTGTACTTTCTAAATATGTGAGAAGACATCATCCACAAGACCAAATCATTGGAAATAAAAGAGTAGGAATGAGAACAAGAAGTAAGTCTCTTAATAATAGATGTTTGATTTGTGATTTTGAGCCTAAATCTGTTAATGCTACACTTGAGAATCAAGAATGGGTTAGTGAAATGAATGAAGAGACTAAACATATTGAGAAGAATAAAACATGGGCATTAGTACCTAGACCGAGTGACAAAAATGTCATTGGCACCAAATGGATTTTTCAGAAACAAACTGAATGAGAATTGAGAAGTCACAAGGAACAAAGAAAGACTGGTATGCAAAGGGTATGCACAAGAGGAAGGTATTGATTAAGGAGAATCATTTTCATTCTAGACTAGAAGGAGTAATAATTCTACTTTCTTATGCTACTTTTAAAGGATTCAAAGTATACCAAATGGATGTTAAATATGCATTTCTGAATGGAATACTAGAAGAGGAGGTATACATTGAACAACCTGAAGGGTTTGTGGATCCTAAAAAGAGGAACATGGTTTGTAAACTACATAAGCCTTGTATGGATTGAAACAAGCACTAAGAGAATGGTATGAAAGAATTCATTCTTATCTCATTAGTATTGGATTTATTAGAACAAGTGATAACAATAATCTATATTTGAAAGGAGACATTGATGATAAGACTTTGATTGCTGAAATATTTGTTAATGATATCATATTTGGAGGTAATGATATGCTATGCAAGTCATTTGCTGATAAAATGAGCAAAGAATTTGAAATGTCAATGTTTGGAGAGATCAATTTTTTTCTTGGCCTATAAATTCTACAACATGATGAAGGAATCTACATCACACAATCCAAATACATCAAAGAAGTTCTAAAGATATTCAAGATGGAGGACTCCAAACAAGTTGGTACACCTATGGAAATTGGATGCAAATTAACAAAGGAAGACAAGACAACCAAGGTAAATCAGACCTTATACAGATCTATGATTGGCAAACTAATGTATGTTGTACACAGTAGACCTGATATAACACATGTAGTTGGTATAGTTGCAAGATTATTTGCAAATCCTAAGGAATCACACATGATTGTTGTTAAAAGAATTTTGAGATATCTGAAAAATAATGAAGACTATGGTTTGTGGTACAATAAAGAAGGAAAATTTGAGCTACAAGTTTATACTGATGTTGATTGGGCTAGAAACATAGATGATAGAAAGAGCACTACAGGAGGAGCATTCTTTATGGGTGACAGACTTGTCACATGGATAAGTAAAAAGAAAGGATGCATATCTCAGTCACCTATAGAAGTAGAATATGTAGTTGTTGCTGCAAATTGCTCTAACATTGCATGGATCGAGCAGTTGCTGAAAGGTATGAATGAGGAAATTCTTGACCCAGTTATTATCTATTGTGATAATACTAGTGCTATCAACATCTCAAAGAACCATGTGATGCATGCTAAGACAAAGCACATAGCTATTAAGTATAATTACTTGAGTGAACAAGTACAAGAGAAACAGGTGATACTAGAATATGTACAATCCAAAGAACAACTAGCATACATATTCACAATATGATTGCCAAAAGATACATTTGAGTACCTGAGAAATAGACTAGGGGTTCGTCCTTTGTCTACTGGTCACTAAGCTGACTTGGAGGCTGCATCAGCCTACACATTATCGTAAGATTATTCATGTTCATGGATGCTAAGATATGTACTACAATGACATATCAGTCCACTAAAGGGATAGAAAGATTCAAATGGAGGAAAAGATTGTTGACTACTATAGAGCTATAAATTTTTTTTGGCATTGTTGTCAAAGGGAGAGGAAGTATTCAATGAAATATCCATCATGGAGAAGAACATCTAAAGGGAGAGAGATATTCAATGAAGTAACCATTTATCAAAGGGAGAGAATTGGAAAGAGTTAACACTGCATATCTATCTAGAAAAGGGAGAAAATATTCTACAAGAAAGGGTGAGACATAATCAGAAGACAGAACTACTACACCTATCCATTGAAGGGAATGAAGAAAGGGAGAGCACACAAAAAAATTAAATCTAAGCTATAAGAGCTTACTGAGATTCATATATTTGAATTGGTTATAGAATAATAATTTTGGTATGTTATTGCATATCTCATACTGCATATTTCATAGTATGTTGCCATCAATGCCAAAGGGAGAGATTGATGAACTATAACTGATTGAATGTTTGAAGATGATAAGTTAATGATCATCGAGATGCAAACATGAATGCAAGACATTAAATCAGTTACTGTATTGTATGGTCATTGATGTCAACTTGATATTTTTTGATTATTCAAACACATATTGGTCATAACCTTGAAGATATAAAGAGACAAAGTTAATGTTATCGATAAAACATAAAAAATTTGTATACACCGAGTGAAAGTAAACATCGACGGATAGTGTAAACCGAGCACAACAGTAACCAAGAAAGCATTACTAAGAAAGTGTATACAGAGAACCGCAGTAAATTGAAGTTGTTACCAAGCATAATTAGAGATGATTACCGAACAAAACTGAAGTTAAAGAATGACAAAACTACTTAGCTAGCAGGGCTATATTTAGGGATTGACTGATTGATTGCATTATTTTCAATGATTAGTTAAACTAAAGAAAGGAAAGAGATTTAAAGCACATTTTATTCACAGTTATCATAGAGTGATTTGTGGAATAAAACTAAAGCAAAGATTTATAGGATAAAGAAAGGATGGCGAGTTTTATGGATCAAGAAGTGATTTGTGATGAAAACAAGGAGATTGATTGGATAATCATGTCTATATAAAGAGACAAGGAATTCATTAGCAAAAAAGGGAATGCTGAGTATAATTCTGGTGAAGATAGATGTCTTCATACATATTTGATCATACAGGGTGAAGAACAGAGCCAAGGAATTATGTAGACACCAAGCAAAAGAGGACAAAGCATTCACCGAGCACAAGAAAGAAAGAGAGAAAAGGAATTGAAGTGCACATTAGTCAGAGAGGTATTATTGGACTAATAATAGATCCAAATATCTGCAAGTTGAAATTGTATTTTGAACAGATCATTTGTTGTATCAGTTTAACCATTGATTCAGAAAATCTCTTAACCGAGTGGGATTTAACAATCCTTATTTTATTGAGATACTCAAGAGTTTCAAAAGGTTTTCTTGTTGACAATATAGTGAGTGCTAGGTCAAAAAAAAATTGTTAGTTTTAAATCCTCTAACAAGGGCACACTTAATAGTGTGTATTTTAACCTTTAACAGGGTTGGCTCTTCACCAAGCTCACTTCAGAAGAGTGAAAATATTTTGGGTTACCAGTCCCAGGTGGTTTTTCCCTTAGCAGGGTTTCCACATTAAAATCTGTGTCAAATGTGTATATGTTTCATTGCATTGATATTTTTCTTTAAAAATTATTGAAACTAGATTGGTCGGTTAACACTAAGTTTATTTATTGCTATTCGGTAAAGTCTAGAAAAGATAAACAATATAGCTTACTGAGCAAGTTATATTTGTTAAAGTTATTTATGGCATAGATCTTGATGGACTGAAAGATAACTAGAGGGTATTATATTTGAGATATAAGTTTTTGGTTGGATTTTTGGAATTATTTTTAAGGCCACTGATTCACCCCCCCCTCTCAGTTATTCTAACATGGACATCTATTTTGAATGTATACTGCAGTATTTGTTGCTTCTGCCCAAAGAGAAGTGTCATGGTTTTGATCAAGAAGCATTGCCTTGGAAGCTTCAACAATTGTTCTATTTTTCCTTTCAGCAACCCCATTTTGTTGAGGGTTGTAAGGGATAGTGTACTCCCTCTTAATCCTAGCTTCTTTGCAAACTTCCTTAAAAATGTTTGATGTATATTCTTTTTTGTTATCTGTCCTTAGGGTCTTGATTTTCTTCCTAGAAAATTTTTTAGTAAGTGATTTGAAGCCTTTAAACATTTTTAGGATCTCCTCAGATTCTTTGTTTAAGAAAATAGACTGGGTCTTTCTGGAGAAATCATCAACAAAGATTACATAGTATTTACACCCTCCTATTGATGGAATAGACATTGGTCCACATAAGTCTGAGTGAACTAATTCTAATACATTATTTTTTTTGCTAGAGCTTTTTTTAAATTCCCCTTTAGTGTTTTTACCTAAGGCACAACCTTTTCATGCCCCAGGGTGGTACTGTTTAAGTTTTGGTAATCCATTGACTAAATTTTCCATAGTCTTCTATGCCACATTTTATTTGTGTTAGTGATCTCATTAATTAGAACTTGATTTGGTTATGTACATAGTTCATATAGACAACCTTGCCTTCTACCTATGGTTTGGGCTTTCTTGATGGTAGAGTTCTTTGGCCAAGCCTTTACTTTACTATCCATAAAGGTTACTCTATATCCATTATCTTCAAGTGTGGATATGGATACCAGGTTCCTCTTGATACCTGGAACAAACAGAACTTCAGTAAGTTGAATGGAAATATCGGTCTTAAGTTTGATAGTGCATGTACTAACACCTTTTAATGGATAAGCCGAGTCATCTCCAATAGTTACTTCCTCATCAGATTCTTCTACCATAGAGTCTAGTAGTTCTTTGAATCTTGTAACATGTCTTGAGGAACCACTATCAATAGTCCAGGTGCTTTTATTTGAGACTTGATTTGAAAGTGCATAGTAGAACACAAACTTCTCAGTTTTAGGTTCTTCCTAAGTCTTCTTTACTTTGGTGAATGAAGCTTGATGATTTTTGTATGGGAAATTTATTACATAATGTCTATATTTATCACATCTGAAGCACTGCACTTTTGACATATCTCTCTTACTGTTTTGATGATTTGTTTTCCTTTTCTTGAAGTGTCTTTTCCTCTTCTTGTGGCTATCCAAATTTAGTACATGAATATATTCATCAATGGTTTTCTTCTTTAGTCCTTTCTTGGCTAGTCTTTATCTCTCTTGGAGGCAATCTATTCTCTTTCAGCCAAATTTTGGAAATTTAGACCTAACACTTATGCCAGAGACAAATGTTTCCCAAGATTCAGGAAACCCATCTAATGTGATCAATGACAATTCCTTATAATTAATTTCATAGCCAAGTGTTGTTAATTGATCTCTTAGGGCCAAGACTCTCATAAAGTATGAATTGATTGTTTCACCTTTGTTCATACTTATGTGATTTATCTCCCTCTTTAAAGATAATTTCTTGCTAGTATTACTTATCTCATAAGTTTTCACCAGTGCCTTAAACATCTCATATGCCCTTTCATATTTTGTTAATATTGGAACAATGTGGTCTCCAACTCCATCAATGATGATCTTTATTGCTTTATCATTTCCTTCACTCCAAGTTGATTTCTCAGGTTCATCCTCCGATTTTATCTTGTCTTCTCATATGAAGGATTGGACTTTATTTTCTTTCAATATCATTATGATTCTAAACTTCCATGATTGAAAGTTGTCTACTCCCTCAAGCCTATCCTTGAATATGATAATGCTTACCATTGGGAATGTAATGTTTTAATTTAAATATTAAATCTGATTCTCTCTAGTTTGTTCACCGCCAAGATCCTTTAGAACCAATGCTCTGATACCATGTGAAAGATGAGTAAACTTATATCAGATTTGAGTATTTACCTTTAAATGATGTGATGAAAGAATATATTCAATAGTGATGAACAATTTATTTTGTTGTAGATGCTTATTTGAATCACATATAATACTAATAGATTGTTGTATTTGTTTCCTTCAAATATCCTCCACCTTGGCTGATTTATACATATGAATGGGTCATGAGTATGATGAGTCATGACTTATTGATGATTCACGACTCATCATAGTCGTGACTGTTCATCGATGCCAAATCAAACCTTCCATTTGATTCTATGTATTAAGTGATGATTATTGGTAATCCTCAAACATATATTGCATTATTTGACAACATAACATGTTGTTCGATAATACTAATATGTCATTTCATAGTTGTTAATGCCGCCAATATAATCGACACTTGATAATGAGAATAGTTCGATACTATGAAGCAATGGATTTTGATATAAATCAATAATATCAGTTCTTAATGATAATCGATATAATTGTAATTATAAATGTATATGTGTATATTAATGTATATATATATGTATATATATATATGTATATATATATACATATATATATATACATATATATATATATATATATACATATATACATATATATATATATATATATACACATACATACATACATTTTCATATGTAATTATCTGAATGACACTATTATGTTTCAACACTAATGTTGGAGATTATAGGCAGAAGAAAAAATATAGACATTAATCTTTCAAAAGAAAAGGAATTCCTCACCCTATTAGAATGGGTAAGAAATTGGAATTCACAATAAACTATTTATTGAGATTAGAGAATTGAATCTTTGTGAATGGTAATATATGATTCAGGCATGAAGACTATTCAAAGGAGGGCATGCCTTAAATTTTGTTGATATTTCACTGGTGGGAATTGTCAAAAAGAGCAAGTGATAAGATCCACCTACATTGGACTTCTGTGTAAAAAATCTAATCTAAACGTCCATCCAATAATGTCCAATATAGTTAGAATAATAACCCCCAATTCTTTACATTACTAGACCCAATGAGACCTATGTTCGAAAGCATGAGAATTCAAAGTTTGAATGTTGGTTTCATCTTGTACAATAGGAAAAATGGGGAGAGAAATGCACTACGTAATATGATAAATAAATTACATCCCCATTTTATTGATTGTACATTAGGAAGGAGAATGCCCCCAATAGGCTCAAGAGGTGACTCAAGTGCTAATTAGAAACAATATATTTCCTTCATTTAAGTGATGTATCAAATCAAATGAGAATGATCTGGTGATATAAAAGATCTATTAGAAAAGATGCTAAAAAATTGCTGAAAATGGACTGGAACATACAAATAATGAGTTGAAATTGACAGAAATGGAAATCAGAAGATGAAATGGATCTATAGCAGAAATATGTGCTGAAAGTAGTCATGACACATCAATTTTGGCAATGTGTTCCCAGGAAAAGTCAAGTTTGGTGACATGTACTCGAGGTTTTTGACTGAAAAATTTCACAAAACCTATAATCATTCCTGCTCTACTTAGATCGGATCCGATAACTCTGTATCATGTTCCTAGGCACATAAAAAAAGGAAAAATGGTATGGAAAGGTGTTTACCTTAGTCAAACCCCTGTTTAAGAATCAACCTTGAAAATAGAAAGAAATTGCACAAGGAAATAAATGTAAAAAGGCAAATTGTTGATTTACCTTGCATAAACCCTCATGGAAGGATGTAGAAATTGCTCAATTCAATGAAGATGCTTGAATGTTCTTGAAATCCAAATATTTGACCTTGAAATGTAATGTATAATCAAAGATTCCTTTACAAATGCATAGATCTAAGATTTCAAATCCTAGATCTTGAATGTAGATATGCTTGATAATCACTTGCAAGGAGGAGAGAGAGAATATGGATGAATGAATTGATCTTCTTGCTTGATTTGAGAATTCCTCTACTAAGCCATCATGGGACACTAAATTGCATCAAATGGAGAAGATTTCCCTTGATTAGAATGATCTGTAAGAATTGGAGAGTTGAAGATCTTGATCTAGGATGCTTCCCTTCAAATATTGAATCCAATTGCTCTTGCTTGCTTGAAATCTTGATAGCTTGGTTGCCAAAAATGCTTTCATATAGTTGTTGTATGTAAAAATGAGGCATCATAAGGGGTTATTATACTAAATCCATCATTTTGAGATTCAAATTTGATCCAGGCCGACCAAAAATAAAAATCTCAAAATATGACCTCGACATTGGGCCCTTGGAAAGTTTGAGCCTACAAACCCAGGGACATGTTTCCATTAGAGACGTGTCCCAGGAAAAATGGGATCAAATTTCAGGGGGATCTTGGGGAGAGAGAATAGGAGTGGGAGGAGAAAAGACAGCTTGTTAGGATCAAGCATAATAAGAATTCAGATGTTGAAATTACCAAAATGGGGCCTAATAGTTCCTAAAGAATCCAATTATGGGTGATAACATTTTAGGAATATACATTTAGCCCCTACTTTAGTAGGAGTACTATAAAAACTCATAATCAAGGTAAAGTAGATCAATGCATAAGAACGTCTCATCAAGGTCAAGGAGAAAAAAATATCAAGCCCCCAAGTGACTAGAGTCTTCATCAAATCTAAAACCAAGATAAGAGAGGAATCAATCAGAAGAGAGAAAGAGAAGGAAAATGAGAGAGGAGTGTGATCACTATCCTGGTAAGGGATTTCCTAACTATAGATCACACAAAGGGAAAGTGCTGTAAAATATGGCATTGAAGGTCTAGAAAACTATGTTATGCTAGTCAATCCATCAAAAAGGATCAAACTTTAAGGAAATAATTATCTCTGTTAAGGGACCCAAAAAGGGTGATCAGTCCTAAGGAAATATTTGTTTCCATAGGGATCAAGAAAAGTGATCAGGCCTAAGGAAATCTTTACCTACTTAGGGATCCAATGAAAGGATGAACACAAGGAAAGAACTATCTTTTTGGCCATCTGAAAGAGAGGTTGCATTGAATTATTGTGTACATGTGTGCAAAATTTGAAACATGAAGTGAAGTGTATGCCCTCACTTTAAATTCATTGTGCATGCCTCAATGGGAGAAATGACTTTAATGGAGTATACATGCACTCACAATAAACAGTTCCACTATGAGATGCCCCTAAGAAAGGAAAAATCAAGGGAAATGAACACATGACAGAAGAGAGCATGAAATGGGTCTACTACCTCTGGGGTTAGTATGATCATATTATAATACATGATATATTATATCAAAATGAATTTTCATCATTCTCCAAAGGTAGCAGAACTACAAGCACAATGGAAGAATGTTATATAATAGATGTAAAGAAGTGTTTTTTTTGGGCCGAAATCATGAAGACCAAAAAGAATAGGCAGCTACCATTTTTCTATTAGATTTTGAATAATTCAATCACCAAGATCCACTATATGCCAAATACCTGTCACAAAAGAAAAGAATAAAGACACAACTTATAATAATCTGAAAGCTGGTTTATTCATTTAGAGAGAGAATATAGGGAATTACAAAATATTTAATAATTACAAAGAGATCAATCCTTATACAGGATATTGAAAACCCAGAAGGTGGAGAAACCTAGGTTACATGATAATAATTAATAATAAAATTAATTATTATATGCCTAAAGTTTAGCTTAAGTGAACTAGAGATAAAAAGTAACTTAATAATTAAATCAATAATGATTTAATTAATAAGTGAAATTACCTTTTTACTTGAACACCCCATTTAAGATAAACTTAGGGAGAAGCTAAAAACCTAGAAATAATTACTGAAAGTGGGAAATGGGTCCCGAAAACATGGCCTAATCAGGTACCCAAGTACAAAAAAATCTCTATAAAGAGGAGAAAAGGAGAAAACCCAGTGGGAAAAACTCCTCTCTGAAAAGAGATGAAGTTAGTGAAGGACTGAAGAAGCCTCCAAACTAGAGAATGTCCTAGAAAATAGGAGGAAAGATGAGGTAGAGAAGACTAATCTGCGTAAGTTCCCTCAAATGACACTACTTGAATTAGGATGACAAACAAAGGAAAACATTAGAAATCGAAGATACAGATGGAAAAAAGCACCAAAGTTTGAAGAGATGATCAAAATAAGAACATGTAGAACACCACTGAAGAATGAAGCTGCAAACATTGTTAAAGAACACCACTCAAGAAGATGAAAGTCACAATGTACCTTCATATCACATATCAACTTCAATAATTGCAGACCTGGAATAAGGAAAGTGTCTGATGTTTCATAGAAAACTCTTGAAGGTTCCCACAACCAAGGAGCCACCCCAAAGGAAGTTTCTATTCAGGGCCACTTGTAAGGTGAATACAAAGGTATGTAAAGTTATAGTAGGTTCTAGTTATATTGATAATTTGGCTTCTAAAGAAATGGATTCAAATGGTCGATAAGCTTAAACTCCAAAAGGTCCCTCACCCTTATCCCTATAGAGTTTCATGGTTGAAAAAAGAACAACAAACCCTAATTAGTGAACAAGTTTTGGTAGAATTCACCATAGGAGAGTATAAAGATAATATCCTATGTGATGTAGCTGAGATGGATGTCTATCATTTAATTCTAGGTAGACTTGGGTAGTATGATGTAGATGCCAAGTATGATGGGAAGAAAAACATGTATTTTGTGATTAAGGATGGGATAAACTACAAAATGTCCCCACTCCTTGATGATGGGAAGGAAAAACATGTAGTAACCAGTGTGATTTTAGTAAGGGAAAAAGTCTTTATGAAAGCCCTAAAAGAGAAGGACATGCCATGCTTTTTAATAGTTGTGAAACCAAAGGGAACACTAGTAGTGAAGCCTAAGGATAAAGTGCAGGAAAGAAGTGTAGGTCCTAAGGAAGTGAAAGACTTGTTGGACAAGTACAAGGGGGTAGTTGCAGACAATGTCTCAAAAAATTTACCACCACAAAGAGATAGAAGTAATTGTATAGACCTAATCCTTGGTGCCACTTTACCGAACAAAGAAGCCTATAAAATGACTCCAGAGTAGAACAAGGAGATTGCAAGAAATATTGAGTAGTTGATGACTAAAGGGTTTATAAGGAAAAGCATTAGCCCATGTGTAGTTCCTACAGTATTGGCTCCCAAGAAAGAAGGAACATGGAGACTTTGTACCAACTTTAGGGCTATAAACAAAATTAATATAGGGTATAGGTTTCCTATGCCTAGGATATAATACCTATTGGATTGCCTAGGAGGGGAAAGTGCTACTCAAAGGTGGATCTAAAGAGTGGCTACCACCAGATCAGGATAATAGAGGGAGATGAGTGGAAAGCGACCTTCAAAAAAATAGAGGGTTTTTTTGAGTGGCTAGTAATGCCTTTTGGGCTCTCTAATGTACCAAGCACTTTTATGAGTCTTATGAATGAATTTATTGAAGCCTTACATTAAAAAGTTTGTTGTGTTACACTTGGATGATATACTTATTTTTCATAAGGATGGAGATGAGAACCTAAGACATTTGGATTTGGTTTTGGAGAAACTTCATGAAAATAAATTGAAGATAAATTTGAAAAAATGTATGTTCATGCAGGAGGAACTTTTATTTCTTGAATTTGTGATATCGAAAAATAGTCTAAAGATGGATTCCACTAAGGTTGAAGTAATACTAAATTGGACAACCCCAGGATCTGCATCAGAGGTAAAAAATTTTCATGGACTCTGAAATTTTTATAGAAAATTTATTAAGAGTTTTAGTGGCATGTGTGCTCCCATGATAGATACTATAAAGGGAGGTATAAAATGTAATTTTGTGTGGACCAAGAATCAAAGACATTGGATCGGCATGTCCATTTGACCAAAAATTGGAGCAAGAATCAAAGACATTGGATCAACATGTCCATGTAATTTTGTGTGGACCTTCTAAAGATGTCACATGGATGAGGGTGATCCCACAATAGTGGGTTACACTTTATTGCCTAAACGGACATTGAACTCTACATTTTGAGAAAAACTTTCACATTCGGATGCATATTGTCGTTAAACTGTTTGAAATCGGAAGACGAAGTAAACTAGAGTCTTCTAGGATTTTCTGTCTAGAT